>VYXD01003151.1:327228-349650 GCA_013397195.1 Hylia prasina
CAACCAAAAAACCCCCAAAAAACCATGCAACAGCAGCCAGCTCTTAATGTTATTCTAATGCATATCCCTGCATTGATTTTGAGGCATTTTGCTTACAAGTAACCAATCTCCCTGGGCAAAGAGTGCTCATGGAGCCAGAATAAGGTATGCAGGCAGAAAGCAGCACAGGAACTCATACCACAGCATAGATTTGCCCTTTCATTTCATCCTCTCCACTCCAAACCCAAGGCTTATTTCATTTTATCAGCTTTTCCAGCATGAGATAGCCTTTATTTTTATTCATTCTTCTACTACTTTCACTATTTCACATGCCACATTTTGTCATCTTCCTGCTGCACCCAGGAAATGCTTCTAAAAAGCTTAAAACAACAGTGAAGAAAATCCCCAGCCAGTAAGTAGCTGTATAGAAAAGGTTTATGCATGATAACTTCTACTCTCAGACACAGAAACATTTTTTCAGAGTGGTGGTGTTTTCTTCTCGGTTTTACAGCTGATGTACTTGAAGCAAATTAAGGGTGAGCAATTTGCCATCATTAGACCCTTTTCCTCTGACGGAATTTGAGCCCTTCAGATTTCCAGCAGTTTGCAATACCCATTAAGCTACAGTTATGGGTCTGGCATGTCTTAGGTTCCTACAAAACAGCAATGCTTCCGATGCAGAAGATGATTGTTATCAAAACAGATGCTGACACACCAAAATCAGCAGGAATTCCTCAACTAAGAATAGCCAAATTCTCTCTCATAGGAAAACTACCTTTCTTGAGCAGTCTGTAGGCTTCTTTGGACTACAACCATGTAGAGAGCTCGAAAAATAAATAGGATCAGTTATCTATTAATTTTATTTAGATATTAAAGTCATTTACATCATATCTGAAATTATATCAGTAGTTGCATCTGATACAAAAGTAATGACTTTTGTAGCACTGTGTGAAGGTTCTGCCCTATCATCAGAAAATTTGCAGACTAACAGTCAGGAAAATTAGCCATGGGCCAAAGACATAAACCACTGAACAAATAACTGGAATAGAACTATGATGTCAGGATTTAGGGGACTGAGTCACTCTTTCATTACATTTGAATTAATTTCCCCATATTCTGAGAGTACTGGATGGAAAGGGTTCCATTTATCACCTCTAATTTGCTATTACAAATTGCACATGATTCAGTGGTGTCTGCTGAGAAAAAGAGAGCATGTGAGCAAGTAATCAGCAGTGCAGTTCCCAATAATCAGCCAGATCAGCCCCCATCAAAGTACAGAAAGTAGAGCTCCTCATCAAATTCCATGCTTTCCTCCCATTTCTCTTCTGCAGGGCCTGGGTGAGACAGCAGCCACAGCATGAGACACTAGTTAGCATTAACAATCATAAATACGCAAAGAAACACCCTCTTCTCACTATAAGGCATACAGTATTTAAAGATATTCCTGTTATTAGAGCCATAACATATTTTAAAAGAGTGAAACAGGGAAAGAGTAGGAAGCAGCATGGAGCAATCCAGTGGTAACTTGCAGTGGGAGTTATAAAAGCTGCTTAGTATGTAAAATAGTTACCTCAACCAGGTAACTGAGTTTGGTCAGGAAAAAAAACCCTTTTTATATCCAGGTACTGCAAGGATTCATAAATAATTTGGCAGAGCACAAGCACCTGGTGGTGTACACACTGCCTTTACAGCCTTTGTGTGTTTACTCAGCAGGCATATTTGCTTTCACATGTAGGTATGTTTTGATCTCAGAAGAGCAGTTGCTACTTTTGTAGCTTTAAAATGTTTTGTGACTCATACTGACAAACACAATGTGTGTTGTGCAAAAAAGATTCACTTAATGGGGTTGATAAGCTACAGACCAGCTCTGACATAATTCATAACTTGCAGGACCATCACCCTAGAACTGAGTTTGGTCTGTAGAATTTCCTGACAGTCTGTCTTTCACAATGTTGCAGTATCATGAATACTGGAGTCCTTTCCTCTGAGAACACAACCCTCTCTATTAACACTGGCTAACAAAGCATTTCTTCATTGCAATAAGACTGAGAAATAGGTCACCATTATACAAAGAGGGAAAAGCGAGGCCTGAAAGGGTCTGTCAGCATTTTAGGCATAAAAGAACAAATACTTTATAGAGAAGGTCAGTAGAGTGACTCTCATTTACTAGGTTTACAGAACCTCCCCATTATCCCTGGACAGATTTTTCACACCTAGCTGACCAGATGACTCTGACAGAGTACCACCATTCACTTTTCAGCTGCACAGTACCTGTATACCAAACCTCACCAGTGCACCAACTGTTCATCTGCCAAAAAATTCTGACACATTCAGGGTGTGTCACATGCACTGTGTGTGTCTGTGCAACTTCAGATCTAGATGCATCACTGGCACACAAGGCAGCATAATTTTTAAGTGTTCAGCATGACAGCTTCAGAATTTTCAATCTTATTTGTAGAGCAGCAGAGATGTTCAAAATGCAGAGAGTTCTGCCTTGGTTTAATTGTTCACTCACTGTCTGGCCACCTTCATGTCTTTTCAACTCGCTCATTTTCTGGCCTTTTTTTTTTTCTACTTATGAGCTCCATGAAGCAGGAGCCTCCTGTTTGTTTGGGTTCCTGGAGGCCAAGGAGCTATGGCTCATCTGAGCATTCACTGAGCTGCCTTCTGATACAAATCAATAGGAACAAAGTACAAAGCTGACAGAAATCACTTTGCCTTGTGATCGCCCAACAGGACTCAGGCGTCTGCCTCACTCTCATCACAAGTTACACAAGACACTCAGCTGCCTACGTGCAGGTGTCATGGGCTGTTCCAGATGTCAGACCAGATGATGCTTGTAGGCAGCACACAGTAGCCTACCTACCTCTCCCAGACAGCATGCTCATCCCACACACCCAGTGCTGTGTTCCACAGACTCATGCAGGGCTCAGATACCCTTGGACATCACCGTTTGTGGTCAGGCAATAGAGACTGCTGGCATATTGCCATTCAGCTACATCAGAAAAACATGAAAGAGACCCTTCAGAATCCTTTCTACTAGTGTGCTAATAACTTACTTTCTCTTCCTAATTTGGGAGGCAAGTGAAATAGCATTTAATTAACACTATATTGCAAATCATTATTGAAACATTACTTGTTAAGTCCGTTGAAGGAGAAATGAATCATGTAAACATTAGTGTCACTATTTCCTCCAGATCTTGTTTTCAGTAGACCATGGCTTGGTAAACAAGAATTTTAGTAACTATTCTGACTCTTTCAAAACACAAAGGCAGACACTGAGGTACAGATCTTTTGAAAGTATTTGGACCAACCACTCTGTGTTCCACGCTCTGGAAGTCTCAGGCCCCCTTGAAGTTGTGGTTATTGATCACCCATTGTGCTGACAAATGATTTGTAGACATGTGCTGCAAGTCAGATCAGGGTTAAAAATAAACACTCCCTTCCAGAGGACAACTTAAACCTGCTCACTGAAAAGATTTAACAGTCCATGGCCTGACAAATAGTTGTATCAGCACAACTGACAGTGCAGGAGGCTGTGGTTTAGGGGTGGGACTGAACAACTGCAGCTGGTATGCCTCAAGTTTGAATCTCCTCTTCAAGGTACATAAACTTTGAGCATACCTGAAAAAGTCTGGCTCCTGGTTCTTTACAAAAATGTGCAGGTTTTTTCCAAGTGAATTAGCAAATTAGGAAACTAAAGAAAACTTTTCAGAGCGTGATTGCAGCAAATAGCATGAATGCATTAAGATGGTATTTCCAATGAAAAGGAACACTATGATTAACAGCATTCCGCATGAATCATATGAATCTGTTAACGGGAAATTAATAAAATCAAGTCTCATGTTCTTTTCCCTCTCTCTCTTTTATTTCTGTATAATTCTCTCACATAAAATATAAAACCAAGTAGGTAAGAAATACTAAAAATGGAAAAGGTTAATCTTACAAATAGGTGAAGTTTCTGGAAGTTTATCATCCTTTTGCACATACTAAAGAACATAAACTTTCAAGGAAATACAAACAGCCTTCCCATGCCCTTTGAACTTAATTGAACTTAAATGAGTGTAACTATGAAGATACAATATAGGAGGATTAGTTTTCCACAGGTTCATTTATTAGCAGTATGCTGCAATTATCAGCAAGGTGAATCAATAAGCATGAAGTACACTGGGCTGCCTATGTCTGACTAACACAGAACAAGTTCCCTTGCACTCAGAGCCAAGGAATGCCATGCTGTTGCGCAGGTCTTCAACTCAATGTCCTACATCGGTGCCAAAAACATCCACCCCTTGCAAAATGGATGACTTATTCAAAACCAGTTTGTTAACAGGCAAATTCCTGTGTTAGAGGGGGGAGTTTTCAGAGCTAAAGATTCGACACCTTTGCCAACAAACACTGTAACAAGTGGGAATTTATCTCGTTAATTTCAGTGGCATTGTTTCAAGTCCTTAATGATGAGAGGAGTTATTCTATCTTCAGTTAAGATACACGTCACTTTTGTCATCATGATCTGGCTAGATGGCAAGACCAATAACGCGTTAGTAGTGTAGTAGCTCACACACTCTTTTCTACCAGCAACAAGAGACATTTTTACTTATCCAGGAAGCCACCACAAAATAGTGTCTTGAAACTGCTAAACATATGTGATTTGATTTTAAAAGTGGTCCTAAAGGAACAATGACAGTGACATTCAATAATTACTTCAGTTACACACTCCAATAATGTTTAAAACAAGGTCAGTCTAGCCCAGCACCCATTTCAATATTTGCACAACTACATACAGTGTCCTAATTTTCCCTTAGTTCTGGTCATGCGCAGTAGTAAGGGATTCATTCTTGCAGTGCTTTCATTTACAGGTCTTCTACAACCTGGAATGCCACACCAAGACACAAAGCCCACAGCTCATGTGGGGTTTTCCTTGCAGTCCAGCTACAGCGAGGGAAGGAGGGACAGGAGCAGTCCTTCAGGCTCTAGGAAGAAAGGCTAAGCTGAAGCACAGCAGTTTTTCTCTAGAGACCACCAGCAGGATGTGAGGAACTGGAATGAGGCACCACCAAGGGAAGTTTGGATTAGGCATTAGGCTAAGGAGGAGAAGGATCCTTACTGAGAGGTAGTTGGTCACTGGAACAGGACCTTCAGCAAATGGGTTTTGGCAGCAAACCTGCCAGAGTTCAAAAACATCTGATGATACTCTTAGAGGATTAGTCCTGTGAGGAGCAGGGTGTTGAACTCAAGGATCCTTATGGGTTCCTTCCAACTTGATATATCCTATGATTCAATGATTAACTCAGGTGTCCTGATGTAACCTGTAAGTTTGTTCATTCACTGCAGAAGAAGACAAGCTTCTCTAGGCTAAGGTTAAGCACTGACAATAGGCTTAAGGTATCTGATTTTCTCACTAGCCTTTGGCATATGTTAAAATAAAGGAAATTATTATTTAGTCAAAAAAATACTCCAAAAGGAGGGTAAGTGTGCCATAAAATTAGTCCTTTGTTGGTTGTAACTCCTCCATCCTGCTGTGGAAATATGTACCACATTGCTACACGACACAGAGCTGAATATACTCTTGGTCCTAAATGTGAGCACTATGCATTTCAGTCACAAATCATTGCAAGTTACAAACATTCCCAAGTTGTAAGAGACCTTTCTAAATAATGCTAGCTTCCTTCTTCAAAAGAGCAAGTCACAGTCTGTCTTCTCTATGAGTTCATAGGCAGTGGTAGCCAAACATAACCAAAAGTTGACACTACATCCCTAAAGAGCTTTAGTACCAAATTTAGAAGCCAATCAGTCCGCCTCTCTCAGATTTTATGTTGTGATGTCCTTACGTTTGCTGAGGCAAAATTCTCACACATGAAGGGATACATACATATTCTTGAACCAAACCAAATCAACAGTAAGCCCAGCTTACTAATCAGCTAACTAAAACCAAATATCTGAGATTCCTTATTCCTCCTTCTCCTCACTTTTTAAAATTACATCACAAAGTGTATTAGATCTCTTGAGAAGTGTTTAGGTCATTTTATGAAAGAGACAAATCACTGAATTTGCATCAAATGTTATTTTACAGCAGATTTTCACAGAAGCCCAGCAAATGTTAAGTTTAACTTCAGCCACTTACCGTATGTGAGTTACCCTGTTCCCAGAGAATACATCAGAGAAGGCATTGAGGCTAATTAAATATTCATTTGTTTGCAGCATTTTGTCCTTTAAGTTCAAAAGCAGAAAGAGTTTTCTGGTAACAAATTGGCAGTGGACCATGTTAGAGAACAGAATGGATTTTAAACTGCTGTTCCAATGCCTTTGCACTGCAGTTGCCTTACAATAATCAATACAGAGTTTGGTAAGTCTATATCATATTAGTTATACTGTAAATGGAACAACTGGCTCTGAAGCACTTTTTTTTTTTTTATGAGCTTAGAGAATCCCAGGAAATAGCAGCTAGACCATGAAAAGATGGGACAAAAAAACCCTAACAAAACCAACCAACCAAAAACCAGTCAAGTATCTGAAGTATCTTAACCAGGATATCTGTAGAAGGACTTCAGAGGAAAATACTTGGGATACTTACACAAAGCCCATTCAAGATGTTTGACCATTTTGGTGTCTGTTTGACTCTTCTGAGGCAGTCTTGTCTCATTGTAGCTTATCCCTTATTATTATTTATTGTGGTATTGCATAATTTTCCAGTTTACTCTGAAAAAGCCAAATAAACGCCATACATTTTCAGTATGCATATTTTCATAATTATATTTTTGACCTTTATTACATATCTAGCAAGTAAGACAAAAATAAACCTTTGGTAAGAAAATTTGACAATTAACAAATTGTCCTGATTTCAGTAAAAATAAAAGTAAAAATAAAAAACCCACCTAAAGCTGGAAGAGAAATCTCAACAACCAAAAAGTTTATTTTTGTTTTTCCCATTTTAACTCTCTTTCAACCTCTGCTGAGATAACATTTCTATAAGTAAAGCTGGAGCTTTATGGTATGAAAATGTCATTGTGAGACATTTTGACAGTTCAAATCCTTCCCCTCATACACACTGAAAATTTTTCATTTTGAAAAGGCTATCCAATAAGCCTGCTCACACAGCAACGCATAGTTTGTGAGAGCAGCCATTTCTGTATGATAAAAATTAATTTTCTTAACCAATGTGGGGGCAAAAGGTCATTTGTGCCAGACTGTCAAACAGAAGGGCATATAAAATGCCCTTCACTCTACAGATGAAGACAGCTCCATAATATCTCACCAAATCTAGCAGGTATCAATATCTTAAACAAATGTAATCTGGGATGGAGTGTCTATTACCAACTGCCTGGAAATAAAGGCTTCTCACTCAGACCCCTGTTTTTCTGCGTGCAATATTTGTCTCGAATTTCTGGCAGTGTAAAGCTTTTTAAATACCCACAGCATCACATATTCTAGACACAGACATATCCAGTTTCCCTCCTTACAGATGAGGCTCCTATTGTGTCCATCACACACCTCACTGCTTTATCTCCCCCAGCTCCAGGGCTGGCAGCACAATGCCGTGCTCCGGAATCAGGTGGATGCAGCTGTGTCTGGCACAAGGCTTCCAGGGAGAGCCAGACCCTGTACCAGGGAACACCAGCCTCCCAACAGCACTCTGCACATGCAAGCAGCCCTGATGAAAAGCAGACTCTTCCTGGCTGCAGCCCATTTGTGTCACATAATCCGGTGAAGGAGAACAGGGAAGAAAAGCATGGGACAGGGCAAGATAATATATAAGCTGGCATACAGATCTTTATGTGCCAGGCCAGGAAAATCCCGAGAGGTCTCTGTATGGCTCTATCAGCCACGTGTAAGTGTGCAGGGTAGGTGAGGAATGCTACACCTCCCTGCTGCAGATACCTGAGCAGCCAGTGTGAAACACTCCCACAGCGTTCCACACGTTCCATTTTTCCTCTTCTTAGTGCATCTGTGCCCACTGGTTTTTAAATGCTGCTTATTTGCCATTTTCTCAATAACAATACACAAATTCTGACTGCAAACCTTACTAGTTTTTGGGAGGTTTTTTGTGGGGTTTTTTGTGGTTCTGTTTGTTTGTTTGTTTTTGTTTTGTTTTATTGCATGAATTTCTATGGAAAAGCTACTGCTTTGACTTTATTGTCATGGTTCAGGCCACTTCACAGACTGACAAGAAAGTAGAGTCACTTTTTTAATGGATGCATTGAAATTCTGTCACTGCAGTGAGCTCATAAATTGTTTCAAAGCCATGCACACAGCAGAGGACAGAACCTTTCAGGAAACCATTATCTCCTTAATGTATATAACAAAACACAGCAAATGCAGCCACAAAGCGAAGTATATGCTCCTTACAGTTTTGCCTATACAACAAACTTGCAAAAAGTCGACATCTAGATGCAAATATAAGGTTATTGCCAAAAAAGGCTTTACACAGTCATGCTTTAGTCTAGTTTGCACCTATCTCCATCTACATAAGCTAGGTGCACGCAACATCCATTTATAACCTAGACAGTCCCAGACTTGCAACTACCTACAAAATTCCAGCAAGCAACACTGTAAACTATAGCTCAGCATGATCAGAAAGCAACATGAAAGGAAAAATGAAGGAAAGAGATTATTTATGCTCTACCTGTTTAAATGTTAATAAAGGTTTGTAGTAATGACACTTTCCTGTGTGTTGTGATCATGCTTTAAAGAAATTGGAAGCGCACATTTTGGTATACCAAACCTCATCAACAGCACTGATTATGAAAATGGAGGATAATGCAGTCTCTTCCATGTAGCCAATGTTAAAAATCATAAGTGCCTTAAAATGTTTGATAAACAATATACAGCTCACACATGCTCAGACAGTAGATTTTATGGTTGATCTGATAAAGTTAACAAAAGAATTTAAGTTGGACTGGAGGCATACACTGAATATTTCGTCACCTTCTTAATTGCAGAATACAGACAAGACTTTTTTTTCCCCTTTGGGACAAATAAATGTTAAGTTATTACTGATGGGAATCAGTTTGGCAATTAGGTTAAATCCAACTGAAACCAACCAGAATCTGAATGCTGAAAACATCACAGAGCTAAAACATATTCAGCCGACTCTATTAATTTACATGATGAAGCAGAAATGTTGATAGCAAAGCTTGTGTAACTCAGCAAGCTGAGGTTACATTAGAAAACACTGCTTTGTGCTTTTTTCTTATACTTAATTTGCAGTTTTCAGGAGCTGCTAAGCTTTTGCACAGCAGACAATATGATATACCTAAGGCTTTTCATTCCAACTTCTGATTTAAAGGTCTTCAGCTTGTGCTACAGACCTTAGCCTTGAAGCCAAGTGCAAATTAGCTTTAAATCAATGAAGCTGATTAAAGCTTCATTGTGACTGAGCCCTTTAATAGAAGGAGAAGCGGGGGATGGTAAAGACCCACTTGAACATGGCAAAAGAGCTGCCTCTCAACTTGGAACATATGTAATGCTTTTCAGCTCCACTTTACCCTGACAAAACCATGAAGGGCTTAAGGCCATTTACCTGCTGACAGGGTAAAACCAAAGTCCCAATTCAGTGGGAAAGGCCAAGAATCAGATGTTGCTAGGCAAGCTGAAAGTAAAAGGTTGCTTTCAAAAATAGTGGCGGGGGGAGAAAAGAGGGCAAAGCCAGGAGGTAGACATCAACTCTCCACAATGGAATCAAGGAATAAATTTCCCACCTTCCCTTCTGCTCTACCAGAATTTTTGGGGTGTTTTTGTTTTTGTTTTGGTGTGGTTTTTAAATTTGTGTTTTATTTTTAATATACAAGTCACTATTTAGAGAAGTAAGTTGTAGGCAAGATGTAGTGCTCTGAAAGGAATTAGTTCGTTCATGGAGTTCCACACTCAAAACAAGCCACTTGTCTCCAGGGGCTCGCTCTCTCTTGGAATGCAGACAACCTGCCAGATTCACCTTTAAAAAACAATGACAGTACCAAATGAGAGCAGAGGAAGATCCTTATGCTGCTTTGAATACCAGCGTGGGAATCCACATTACACAAATGCTGGGGTTGCTTTACTTTCTTTCCTTGTACTTTAGTACAGCACAAAAATATGTAACTTTATCAAAAAGGTTTATTTCTATGTACATGTTTGAGAATCTTCACAAAGCATTAAAGTATAGAAATAACATCATATTCCAAGATACTGAAATTCACTTCTCCCACCAGAGTAGAAAATGCTCAGTGTATTGCTAAATTACACACAGAGCACCAAGATAAATCTCATCACACTAGCCAGTTTGAAGTCAGCCTTGCAGGTGAATTTCTTCTCCGATGGCAACTCAGTCATCCCAAGTCCCTCAAGTTCTTGACTTTCACCTCCAGATATAAAATAAGAGACAATACTGAAATTCCTGAGACTATAAGGTGCTGCAAAGGGGAAATAAAGTGGCAGTGCATTGAAAAGTTAAAAAATATAATACAGGTAGCAACAATCATGCTTAAAATAAAAAAGCCTTAATATTAGAGAAGAGGATTAACAATACAGCCAAGTGTTTGACAAAATGTTATCTGAGAAAATGAAGAAGTCATGCAAGGAAAGTGATCCTGGATAGCTTGCTTGGCATGCAAAGTTAACCTTTTAAGTTAGTTCTACTTCACTCACTCTTTCCTGATCTATTATACAATCACTCTGAGCAGATGCCAGTTTAGGCCTAGCACCACACTCTACAAACTTCATGTCAGTCACAGTAAATGATAGTGTGTGGTAATAAAATATTAAAAGGCTGTTACAAAGATTCACTCACCCAGAGCTCATTTTTTGGAAGATAAAACAAATCTCACAGGTAAATTCAGATTCAGGTTTAAAAGCTGAAATTCTCTCAGAGCAGAATTCAACACATGGACAGTCTACCAGTTGCAGTCTCCACCTCCCTGGTGTTATCACCTATATTTTGTGTACAGAAGCCCTTTAACTAGATTATTGTCCATTTTCCTGAGTTATGGAAAAATATTTGGGAGCACATAGACTTTTCATTTGGCTATCACAACTCACTCATGAACTAGCTCTCTTGATTACTCTGGAGTATAAGCATTCAGCAATGTTTATGGGAGACCATTTGTTAGGGCACTTCAGTATGAAGGCTGAATTCTCACACTGCCTCACTTCAGGCAAACACACGAAGCCAATCCTCAGACTCTCATAACCTGAGTCAAAGCAACAGGTAGATTGTCAAGTTGACTATATGTATCCTTGTTTAAAGCAAAGATTTAAATCTGTACAAAGCCACGCCACAGTAGAGTCTCTTCTTAGAATCACAGGTTTAGAATGGACCTTAAAGATCATGTATTTATAACCTCCCTGATGGGAATAGGGACACATTCCAGCAGATCAGGTTGTTCAAAGCTCCATCCAGCCTGGCCTTGAACACTTCCAGGGATAGGGAATCCACAGCTTCTCTGGGCAACATGTTCCAATGCCTCATCACCCTCACAGTAAAGAATTTCTGCCTAATATCTGATCTAGGCCTACTATCTCCCAGTTTGATTCCGTTCCCCCTCGTCCTGCCACTACATGTTCTTGCATAAAATCCTTCTCATCTTTCTTGTAGGCCCCATCCAGGTACTGGAAGGACACAATTTGGTCACCCAAAGTCTTCTCTTCTCCAGGCTGAAGAAACCAAATTTCCCAGCCTTTCCTCATAGATGAGATGCTTCATCCCTCTACTTGACTTGTTGGTCTCCTCCGGACTCACACTAAAAGGTCAGTGACCTTCCAGTGCTGGGGATCCCAGAGCTGAGTGCAGCACTGCAGGTGGGGCCTCACCAGAGGAGAGGGAAAGAATTCCCCTCCTGCTCCCTGCTGGCCACCGTGCTTCAGATGCAGCCCAGGACACATTTGGCTTTTGGGGCTGTGAGTGCTCATTGCTGGGTCATGTCCAGCCTCTCATCCACCAGCACCCCCAATTCTCCCCCCAAATCCTTCCCTCCCGGATTGTAGTAATAAGAGATCCACACTGAAATGGAGCAAGAAATATTTGCTCTTCTCTACACAGTACTTTTCTTTGGCCAACCTACACATCATCCAGGATGAGAAGCAACTTTTCATCATTAATTGGCCAAAATAAAAGGTACTTTAAGTGACAGTAGTGCACCTCTGACTGAATAAACAGTTAAAGATGACCATAGTCACCAACCTCATACCTGAAAGTCCAACAACAAGGGAGCCAGTGCAGAAGCACTTACAGTACAGATTTACGATTTTAATTTCTGGTCAGCAAGCGGGCAGTTCCATTTCAAAAAATGCTTAGGCATTTTTGGTTTGTTTGTTTTTATTATCTACTATAAAACATCAAGCTCTGAAGCAAGGAGTATATTTGCTGCAGCAATATTAATGCTTGTTTTCTCATTTCCATATTTTGTTAGTGGACATCTCAAATATTGCAACTTCCATGCTACCACAGATTTGACCAAATCAGCAATAAAATTCTACTATAAGTGAGCAGAAATCCTCTTCAGTGGTAGATGTTTCCCCTTTGACACATTCCACATTTTGGGCTTTTTTTCTTCTTCTAACACACTAATATCAGCTGGTGGTCTGTGAGCTAACATTTACTATATCCTTTAAAAACTTTTAACATAGAATTTGTCATCCAAATCTTTCCAAATTGTAATTCACCTTGCTACTCACAGAATATATTTTGGTATTTGAGCAAGTTGAATATCAGCACTAGGATTTGGGGGAAATGGGCAACTGTTTTGCATGTGGGAAAAGGTGGGAGCTCATGAGGGATTTATATTTTATGTAGCATTAACTAACTGGCAGAATATAAAGGGTTTTTTGTGTAGGCACTGTTCACGGCTCTCTGAAAACACATTAGTTTGGAAACACACAAAACCCCAAAAGTTTACCACAGAACAACACTGATTTTTACCTACCAAAATTGCAACATCTCTCAAAGCCTTCTGAGCCTTCTCAAAGACTACTGAGCAAAAGCAACTGTTCTACTTAATGCTGATATCTGTATTTTAGGCACCATAAATTGACCATTTGCTCTCAGTGCTTCCTGTAATAGGAAACAGACAAATTT
This sequence comes from Hylia prasina, assembly GCA_013397195.1. Taxonomy (NCBI): domain Eukaryota; kingdom Metazoa; phylum Chordata; class Aves; order Passeriformes; family Sylviidae; genus Hylia; species Hylia prasina. Next base: position 340,253 of record VYXD01003151.1, read on the forward strand.
ACAGGAGTAAGTTTTCTGATCCATCCATAGCTGCTCTTGGCATAGGACTTGGAGACCTCATTTCACTTCTAGCTGCATCCACACGAGCTTCAAAAGTCAGCAATTTTATTCCTCTATTTACAGTCTTGGAACAGCCTCTGCCATGAGGCAGACAGAAGGACTGGTACAACCACAGGGCTCCAGACACAGTTTGTTGAACTATCTCTACTAAGACAAACCTGTTATGCCACTCAGGGGCTCAGATCCAGCAACTCCTGATCCCTCTGTCCCAAGAAATGTGGAATACTGCAGAACATGTCTTTTAATAACTACATCTGAGCTGCTACAGACAAGAATTGTAGAGCACTGGTTCAAGGCATTGTAGCACTAGATGTCCTAAATTAAAATAAATGTCAGGTGCCCATAATTAAAGACTCCCAGATAATTCGAGAAATACATTTAAGTCCAAGAAAGACCAAACATTAGTAGATGTGGCCTCACACTTCACAACACAGGCAGATGTTATGAATGGAGTTTCAGAGAGCCTTCAATACAGACAGCTAAACACTCCTAAACAGTATTTACCTTCTACCAGGATAGGCACTGCCTATCATTATATCCCAACAATATTTGCTGGTGTCACAGGAAACGTGACACAAAAACTGCCCTGTGGCAGAGAGGTCTATATGGTTTTCATCCATTAATTGGGAGTACACAGCCATTTCCCACTATTTTGATATTAAAAAAATATAAAACAAAAAGCTGACTTTGATTTCTATCATCACAAATCAAGCCCCATTTTTCCAGTATTCCAGATAGGATTTGTCTCTAGTAGCAATTACTTTGTGAAATGTTTCCCTGCATTAGGAGAACATCTTAAAGGTCAGGTGGATAAAACCCACCTACCACAAGACAAGTAGGACACTGAAAGTTCCTCTTTCCCCTCCCAGTTTACAATTTATCTTATGAACATTAAAATCATTTTTTATTGCACAAACTTGCTCTAAAACCAGAATCACCACTTGTAACCTTAAACATACATTACCTGGCTTTCAAAGTATAACAAGCTCACCTCTTTGGCAAATTCAAAAATCTGGCATGAAATTTCTAGACAGAGCCAAAACATGGGCCTGAGCTTGCTGTTCTCCCCACACACACACACCTTTTTCTGGTCAGTAGGGAGTATGAAGAGAAAAGAAAAACATCTGAGGAGGCCAAGCACATTTACCTTTGTTTAATTTTACTTAATTAACCAGGATGGGATTAGAATTTGTCTCATAATCTGATCTCAGGCAAATGTTACAGTATACAGGATCACATTACTATTATTTAGACAGCCCTAGAAAATACAGCCCAAGCAATAATCTCACTGCAAAACCAATACCAGAAACTGAAAGTAGTTGATACGTTAAAAGCAGGGAAATGGATATAAATCTAGCTTGAACAGAAGTGGATTTGCGTACAATGCATACAGCATAAATTATTTGTCAGTAGCTTAGAAATATGGCAACAGCTTCATTTTGCCTTGAAAAGCACAAAATATCAATTTTAAACTTATTCAAGTCAATCAGGGACATCATATTTGAAGACAATAAAGGAAACAAAAGGAAGATGATCTTTCAGTTGATTATAAAACTCGCCTTCCTTCCTAGCAAGATGTAAAAGAAGGAAAAACACTGAAGAGGTCAGAGCAGCTATTGCTACTGTAATAAATGGTATCTGTTAATTCGTGCTCATGTAAAGAATATATTTTATAAAAGTTATGATTAAGAGATGAGATCCTTGGAAGCAAGCAGGAATTGCAACATCCCACCTGGCTGCCAGAAAACAGGACTTCATTAACATATGATTACAAAACGGGATCCTCAGGAGCAGACAGGAATCCACAAGCATTACACCTGGCTACAGTGAAACTACACTTCGTTAACATAAGAGCCATGGCTGGACAAGAAATGGACCATTCTCACTACACCTGGGGAAATAAGCACGAGTTTACATCCCAAAACCAAGTTCCCATAAATCCAGTCAGACATCTGCTCACTTCCCAGAAACAGCTTTGTCCAGTCTAACACAAAGGACAAAGATCTACAATCAAGATAGCCAGGATCGTTGGAAACTCATCAGTATTCATCCACCTCCCAGGAAAAGTTTTGTGCAGCCCAACACAGAGAAAGAAACCAACATGAATATGTGGAATCACAAAAGGAAGAGAGGAATCTCTGCCCCGGGCAGAAAAAAATGTATAAAAACCGATGGGACTGAGACCGATTTGTGAACTCAGGGAGTCTTGCTGCCAGAGAGAAAGAGAGTCTGAGTTCACCCAGCACCGACCCTGGGCTCGATACTGTCGCTCTTATTTGGGCTATTAGTGACCATATCTCGGTTACTTAATAAAATCTATCTTTATAAATTATTAATTTGGCTTGATTGGGTTTCATTTATAACACTATTGAGACACCAAAGGGGTGATAGATAACAGGAATTGCAGGAAACATGCAACAGGCCTTCTATTTGAAATTTGTTTTTCACACAGTACAATAACAACTGGTCCTGCAAGAGAGGTCAATCTACCCACACATTAACCCCAAAACAAGCAGCACTCTGAAAATCAAAACGTGATTGCAAATTTCTTCCATGCCAAGATGAAGGAGTCTTTCATTTCAATCTATTACTACCAGCATTTTACATTCATTATGGTCAGGGGGTGAATTGAGAACTAGGTACTTGCTGCTTCTGAAGCCAGTGCTTTCTTGATTACATTACCAGAGAATTAACATACAGAACCTGTACTAAAGCAGTAGAAATGGGCTTACTTATAGCCACTTTCATAGCTGAGGATTTTATAGCAGTTTTACATTCCAACTCAGAAGGCTAAGAGGTTAAAAAATAGCTGGATAACCTATCCATTGCTGCAAAGAGAGGTCTAAAAGATACAGGCTTTCAGCATTACAGTGACAGGAAGGCTATCTGTTTTTGTAAGCATTTCTTTAATCACACTCAGTGGGCTAGCAACCCCTGGCTTTGAGGGGGAGAGGGGTTTTTTTTTGTTTTGTTTCTTTGAAGCTGCCAAGCTCAAAATAAAACTTAGAAAACTTCATATAACCTCAAAATCTACAGCAGGCTAGCCTGTGTCCTAACTCTTCACACTAAAAATTGCCAAAATACAAGTTACAATGACTCCTATAAGGTCATTACAATCTGCAAACCTTGGAGAAGATCCACTGAACCTGTTTTAAAAGGAGAGAGGATCTTGCCTAAAGCAACAAGTGGAATAAGCAGCCTTAGGAAAGCTTAAGACCTTAACACACTTCTTGCAGAACTTGTCTTTCCATTTACACCATAAATGTACCCCAAGCACCCCAATCAGGAACCTAAATAGCAAATATTTCCATGGTGAATTTATGCATTAACTCACCTGTATTAGGAGCTTGGATTTACAATAAATGCAATAAAAGAAACAAAAAGCAAGGGAAAAGACAGTGACTCTTAAAAATGAGCCATGTACCTTATTAGCTGTTAGTTGCATGACAGATTGTTTTGTTAATCCCATCATTCTCTGAGTACAAGTTATAAGCAGTGTATTACATAGCATTCATATAACTTGAGTCACGTATCTTTTCTAAAAATAGTTTATCTATTTTTTTCCAGCAAACTTTAATCACTTCAGAGAAAATCCTTTAGAAAAAAACTTCAGCATGGCACTGCATTAACAAAGATTTATTATTTCCAAATTCTAGTTCACTTGCATATGGCCAGCTCACACGATGGGCCAAGTGAATTTCAGGGGCTTCCAGGTGTGAGAAACAAGGAATGCCTGTCAGAGCTATAAACTTAGGAGCCAGCAGCTGAGCTGGCTCCATTCTTTGCTCTCCAGGATCAACCAAAACAATTTACTCGCTAGAAAAGGAAACATCACCAACAGTGTCCTACTCAATATTGCACATGTGCCTTGTGGTGAGCGATCAAATGGATATCACACACCATTTCTGCTGCTAAAACAACAGGGATATAGCTGGGTTACCTGTAGAACTAGAGCTTTACTCCTCTAGAGCCAAGGCACTCCTTGACACATACTAATACTGCATTTCCATTTCCTATGGAACGCAGACAAGTTGAGTGATCATTTGGAGACAGATCCAACAGCTGTAAAATATACCATGGTTTCAGACAATGGGTTAGACAAGCATCTCTCAGGAAAGCCATTGCTACAGGTGATCTTGCCAGAGAATAGGGAAATGCACTAGAGAGATACTGACGGCCCCTCCAGCTGTGCTTCCTAAGGTTCTCTCTTTTCTGTCCTCTTGAAAATATAGGGGGAGTAACCCAAAAAGTGTTTGCTTCTCAGTATGTAGCTCATGGCAGTAAGAACAGCACTGCAGGACTTTGTGGCATTTGTACAAAAGTTCTTTCAAGAGAAAGCAGCCACCTTATTCACTGAACAGCTGCATTCAACCCACCTAGCTGACAGAGGAAACCCACATGATGTAATCAACAAAGCTTTTGATACTGTCTCTCACAGTATCCTTCTGGACAAAGTGTCCAGCACACATCTAAGCAACTAGGTTCGGTGATGGGAGAGCCCATAGCCCATAGGTTGGGCACACAGGGTGACAGGGAATGGGGTAACATCAGGCAACTGGCAACTGGTTGGTAGTGGGGTTTTGCAGGGCTCCATCCTCGGCCCAGTTCTCTTCAACATCTTCACTAATGATCTGGACACAGGACTCAAAGCAACAACTTGGACTGTTGTTGATGCCAACAACATCAACTTAGGAGTAAGTTATCAACTCCCTCGAGGGCAGAGAGTAATGGCAGAGAGATCTCAACAAATCAGAGGACTGGACAATCACCAACCGTATGAAGTTTGATAAGAGCTAGATTCTTCATCTGGGATGGGGCAGCCCTCGTTATGTGTATAGACCAGGGAATAAGAGGATGGAGAGCAGTGCTGTGGAAAGGGAGTCCTGGTCAATGACAAGGTGAACATGAGTCAGCAGTGCCCTGGCAGCCAGGAGGGCCAACCCTGTCCTGGGATACATCAGGGACAGCATTGCCAGCCAGGAAAGGGAGGAGAGTGTCCCCTCTGTTCTGCACTGGGGCAGTGTTGGGTGCCACAGTATAAGAAAGACATGAAGCTATAGACAGCATCCAAAGGAGAGCACAAGGGTGGTGAAGGGCCTCACATTGCTGCTACACCAGCCTTACAAAGAAGAAATTCAGCACATACTCGAGGATGTACAGCTATTCTGTGCTACTGAAAGTCAGTATGAACAGTGACAAAAGAAGGTTTTTAGGAGGAAGGCTCTAATCACTGAAAGAAATGGAAGCATCCATTTGAGTAGAGTTATACAGCATTAATATTTTTTTCAGAGTTTTGGCATACTAAAAGCATAGCAATGGAGAAATATAAATCTGCTCACATAAGCAGTGGCTTGCAGCATCTCTGGAATCACTCTATCCCAGGAGCTGTCACTCCAGAGTATTTTACCAATGAAGAGTTTGCTAAAAAGAACTTACCCTCATAGAGTAGCAATGAGGAAAGCAAATTAAACAGAAGCCAGGATAGAAAAATACATATTTAAGAGTCATTCTGACCACCTGAAATTCACTCCTGAGCATCAGTAAGTTTTTAGACAACCACACACCTGGGTATTTCTGAAACTGATTCCTCAGATCCTATATGTCCCTTCTTCTGAGGGCAAGGGGAACAGCTCGTTAACATCCAAGACATCTGGGGGCTCATTAAACAGCAAGGTGCAAAAGGTTGGGGGAGGGGAAAATCAGCAGTTTATTTCAGTTACAGTCACTTAAAAAAAAAAAAAACACAAACCAAAAAAACCCACCATCGTTTATAATGTAGAACTCCCTCCAAAATTAGCTTACACAGTGATATAAATTGGTTTTCTTTGTGGTCTAAAATTGACTTGCAATTCACTACTTAGTCAGAAAATAGCTACTGAAAAGCCCTGGCCTCAGAGCTTTTGGACTGTGGACTCCTTTCATGGTGTAAACAAATGCTTCAGATTTAAAGCTTTCCCATAATTGTTATGCTAACCTTGGAGCGAAACCTCTCCATTTGCATTTGAAGGAGCTAAATATTAGGCAGGAAAGAAAGTGGTCTTTTTAAAAGCATGAGAAAATGTTCCTTCTTTTTGGTCCTCAACCATCTGGGCAGGCCCTGCTCCTCTCTCTCTCCCTGGCAAAGGCAGAGGGAAGGAAAAGGGGCACGGATGGTGGTAATCTTGCTGAAAGAGAATTAAGGAATTCCTTCAAAACATGAATGAATGAGACTTCCTATAGGGGAGGGGAGTCTGTGTTCCAAAGAGATGTGAGAGGTTGCAGGCATGGGGGAGGGAACAGGGACACAAATACATCAGTGAGCTAGTGAGTGATGTAAGAAGCACCTATGTTTTATTATGGTTTTCTCTCAACATGTTCTGGAACCCAGAGCCAGACTTCTTATAGACCCCACGTGTGAACCCTGCAGCTAATGGGATGTTAATGTTTCCTCTTTCACCAGGCAGAAGCTAAGAGGAGTCTTTGACTGCATGTGCATGCATACTCCTATGTGCATATGCATTCAGGTGAGAGAATTACTACTGGGGGGGGAAAGGGTGGGGGGGGGGGGGCAGCCACAGGTTTCAGTCCCAGTTTTGTGATATGGGAATTTCATTAAGTATTTCAGTAAGGGCGAAAAGGATAACACTTGAATGAAAACCCCACAGTTCTGAGATTTCTAGTAATACAGTTTAAATAAAAGAATTTCACAAGAGGAATCATTCTCTTTTCCAAATAGCTCTGTGTGAGGGGTCGTCTCTGTCGCTAGAGAGGTCAAGAGATTACTCCACTAACTATTTAGAGTTAAAGCTGTAATCAGTAGAATAAATATTTGATATAACCACAGTAAGCATGTAATAGTGAAAAACAAGACTGACAACCTTCTTAAAAATAATCTAGGCCAAATTATCTGCTGGCACAACTCTGCTCTTGAAGTCATGCCAGCAGGGAGTTTGCTGTTACATTTTGAGCTGCTAAAGGAAGTTATCACAACAGATTTTCTCATGACAAAAACAAAAATAATTAATTGTATTGGAAGGAAATTGAGCGAGGATTAGTAGATTATCACATGCGAGAATGACCAAATTTCTGCTAGCTGTATTATTGGTTTCTGCCTATTTTCCATCCATTTCCTTGCTGAGCAATGGATTCATTGAATTTTCTGTTAGCATCAGAAGCAAATCAATGATTGAACCAGCAAGTGAGATTTCCTACATCTTGGCCATTTATAACATGAGACATAGAATCCCCTTGATATTTTCCATTACACTGACATTCAAGATTGAATTTCAGTAAAGATTCCAGTTTCTAAAGGGAGGACAATCATTAAATGTTACTTGCACATTTTACTCTTCAAATAAAATAATTTTTGTGTTTCATTTCAGACCTGTACAGTGCCAAGCAAGAGACATAGCTACCAGGAGGGTTTCACAGAAATCTCCTGAAACTACCAGGAACACTTGTAAATGTGATTATGAACATGGGTGAGGCCCAGGAGGAAGTCAAGTCAAGAGTCACCAAAAGAGTAGTCTGGCATTCATAAGCATCATCTCTGTGCTTGTGTACACAAAGTATATGGGAAATTCATCCCATAAAGGCCAAGGTATATAGTGGGATTTAAACTCACTGCAATTCTAACTAGAAAGGTCAAACGAGACAAAAAGCAGGCAAGATCAAGCCTTGCCTTCACCCACACAAACACAGGTTGCTTACTTCAAGTCTCACAAAATTTCACTCAGCAAGAAAGTGGACAGGTGTGAGGAAAACTAAATATCACATAGGCTAAACAAAAATGAAAAATGCAGTCATAATTGTCACCAGGCCTTGAGACAAGTTCTCCTTTTTGCTAACTAAAAAGTAAGTTATGCCTTGCCTGACTCCCAATGAAAAGAACAACAAAATGGAAAAAAATGTGATATTGGATTAGATTTAATTGCCATGTATGTTTTCCCTACCAACACATTGAAGAGTGTCATACAAGCTCCAGACTCTTCTTTGCTGTGGGTTGGAGTATAACACTTTTACTGAACACATTAGACTACAGCAGCAAATATCACAATTTATGAGAAAAAAAGCCCCAAACATCTAAGCCCTGATTTTTGTACTTATTTTTTTCTGAGATTAATAGCAGAATGAAAAAATGTAGTTTACATCTATGTAGACTTTGTTTCCTGTACTAAGCACTATAAATTTTTGCTTACCACTCAAACTACCACTTTTTTTGGTTGCGCTATCAGCTGCAGAGGTTCCATTTTCTTGGATATGGCAGGAATGTATAGTCAGCTCTGTCTCATTCATATTTCACCAACTTATTTTCAGGGGAAGCAGGGGCAGGAGGCAATAAATGTATATTGTAACTGCTGGGATCTACCACACACCAATACCTAATTCTGATATAAGTGAGCTTCAGAATTTATAGGGATGATGCGAGTTTCACATTCCATGCAAAGGGCCCCTTTTCTCTGACTGACATAAATCCTATCAATGCCTCCAAAAAGGTAAACATTCTATAAAAAGCTAGCAAGTGTTACTCATTTTTTTCAGAATGGCTTAGAAACTAGTTGAAACTAATCAAATATATATCAGCTGAATGATTAATGTTTTGGTTCCCAAATTGTTAAACTATCAGAAGCCCGAGAAAGAGGAAGCTACTAACTCAGTTGTCATTTCTTCTTAGTTCCCATTTCTTCCCAACTCAGTTTCTGACGTCTCTTGCAAATTCTAGATTACGGTGCTGACAGTTCACCACCCACGTGGTCATTAACAAAGCCTTTGCTATATTTGTTAATGTACAGTTCCAGGCAAAATGGAAATTCTTTATTTCTTGCACCAATACAGCAGCACTCTTCCACTAGATGCGCTGTTATGAACCCATGGCTACATACATAGAGAATCCATGGTCATTTGCCCAAAAGCCCCTAAAACATGTTTCTGCAATAACTTTGGTGGTCAACATCACAGTCACACTTCACACTGTCCTCTTTGGCCCACCAGGATTCTTACCAGACCCACCATAGAACAGCTTTAGGCACAGACCAGCCTCCCCAGTGGCAGTGAGCTGATCCTCAGGCAATTAACTATTCCATCCTCCACCTCTCTTCACATCCAGGGATAGTTTTTCCCAGATGCATTAGCCAGCTGCTCACAAACATAACAGATGCTCAGTTTGACTGGTTTTAACCCAAAAGATATAATTAGTGGCAGTTTAACATAAAGACCAAAGAATAAAAATTTTAACAAGATAGTTGAACATAATTACACTTAGATAAACACTGATGCTGAACACAGGGCTATGTATGGTTGAAACCAGAATTTGCACAGAGTTAAAGTTGCCTTTTTTCCCCCAAACTGCTTCACCCTCT
>VYXD01003151.1:349730-421428 GCA_013397195.1 Hylia prasina
AAAAAAAGTACTGTGCTCATCAGGAAAGAAAGATTCTCAGTATAGTTCTTTCAAAGAGAGACTTGATTTTTGCTGCATTACTATACCCTTCATAGGGTACCTAATTGTTAACAAAGAGTCAAAGAACATTATTCCATTTCTGGGACTAATTTATTTTCAAAGCTTCAAAGATGCAGCCAACACATGCATCTGTTTGGACAAATTCTGAACTCTATCATCATGTGCTTTCCCGTGCAGCTATTTCCTTTCTCAGTATGGTGTACAGTTGCAACCTGACATCCTACAGGATTTTGTTAGTGTACAGAGTTTACATAGAGTTAGCTTGTTCTATGAAACATATGATTAAAGAAGGAAACTCCAGTCAAAGCTGTCAAACACTGCGGTTCCAAGATAGGCTCCAAGCTCTTTATCTTGACAACTAAAGCAGGCATTCCCTTCCCCAGAGAGTGACCCTACCATACACTTCTTTTACAGCCCCAGCTTCAAGCAACCAGAGTATGCTAGTTTTGTATAGATCCTAATTAAGAATGAATTTAACAACAGACTTTGGAATGTATTTAGAGTTCTCACATGAATTTTTTAAACATGCTTGATGCCAAATGCTCAGTGTGGCATAACATGCCCAGTAGGACTTATACCTTTTAACTCATGCAATTTTGAAAACAACATGGGTGTATTTTTGAATTTAAGCCTGACACCCATCATCTTTTACAGAAGAGGTTTCTACAGGGTTTTAAATACACAGAGCAAATGGCAGAAAACAATCAAAATCCCTGTTGCTATTATAGGTGATGGACTCTTGTTGTCTAGCACTTGGCAGCTATAATAGAAGGAAAGGGACATAATTATACATACTTGAGCCTTCATTTCCTTCACAAGCACCCTTCATTAGTACTCTGGTAAATATACTTGCACATCTTCAGAAAGACAAACACTGCTTTTTTGCAGGAAGCCTCATCAATGCACTAATTTGTGGTGGCAAAACACATAGCAAATCGTTTATCAGCTTTTCTGTGGTTTTCCCATGCACTGGAGAAGCCATGAGCTAGCTATTACCACATTATGTATTGATAACGAGGGCTGATATGATTTCATATAGCCTGGGTTTTTCTGTTAAACATAAAGACCCAAACTCTGCTACTGACTTTCCTTTTTCCTAGGGCAACATTTTTCATCCCCTTCTCCTTACATCTAGTTTGTATGTTCTTTGGAGCAGGAATGTTTCTGTACGGCACTTCCCAAAAGGGATTTTGTTGTAAATGTCTCAGGGAGTCAGCTCTGAACTTCTGACACAATTTGCTTTCCTGTCTGCTGCAGATTTCATATGTGACAACATGCAGATCAGTAAAGCCATCTACACCTCATTTAGACTCTGTGTCTAAAAGGGACAGAGAGAAACACGATGTATTTTATCATATACTGTACACTGTCCCATCAGGTGTACAGTTCACAAAGGTAACTTGCTTGCTGAGGTTTCTTGGAGACTGATAAACTCAGGCACTAAAATCCCATTCTTATTAACTCTTCTCTCAGACATTCCTCACCAGCCCTTTCTACAGTTTTAAACCAGATTTTTATGATGCTACTAACTTATAGGTTTTTATTTTATTGATTATTTTGCAAAGCTGTAACAGTAGGATTTCAGGGGGATGTCCTACCATCCCATGCATTCTCTGATTTTCCAGTGAGCAGATACCTCTCAAAAATCCTACTCACTCATAAAACATAGGTCCTACCTCTCTCCCTCTCGCACACAGACAGCATTTTCAGACAGCAATATTATTTCCTCTCTTTACCATTTCATTTTCCTGCTGTAGCCTCTGTATAATTCTAGGACATCACCAGACATATAAGCAGCTGCTCTCTCCCCACTCTGCTCCTGTTCTCTGTTCATTCATAAATTCAGAAGTACCCTGAACAACACAGAATCCTTTTGCGGGTAATGTGATGTACATATCATTGCATTAGCCATATTTACTAAGCTATAAGCAAATTATGTTTTGCATCATAGCCGTGAAGACAAATATAGTAATAGAATCAGGTACCTTTCCAACCAGATGGAAATCTGCTAATGCAATAGGAAGTTGCTTATTAAATACAGTGAACTTCTGGTGTCAGGAAATACAAACTGCAAGCATCATCAGGTGAGGGGAAAATGGCTACTTTAACGATCCTACACACAGATACATAAATTTATCCTGATTAGAAAACAACCCAGTCAATACTTAGACTCTCCTAAATGGGGTTGTTAGTTTGTAATTTTTTATTTTTTAAGTACACATCACAATAAACTGCAAGGAAAGACTACTGTCATTTATTCACAAGTGGAAAAAGAAGCATTACATAAGTCCTGACTTTAGACCAATACTGGAATGAAGAACAAATCCCTTAAAGCACTCTGACATTAGCATTCTGTGCAGATGTTCTAGACCTTTCAAGTAGTGATATGGTCTGAGACAGGCTGTACCAATATTTTTAACACTACAAAACAAACAAAGAGTGGTGTTTTTACATAATTGTGAGAAACAGCATCATGAATGTGTGAGATGCAAACAAGCAGAGCAAGACAATGCATTTTTGATATCAACAGAAAAGTTCTGATGAGAGTATCTGGGCTTGAACTACCTGAAGAAGTGTTCTGCCAAAAGAGGCACCAAAAAGGGTTAAATACTTCTGTTAGAATTGTTCTCCTGGCTGCCTGGATAAAGGCCACTGCAAGGTACAAACTAGGACAGTGGTGTTCCATTATTAAGGCTCCACCAGTATTATTTCTTAATGCATACTTAGAAAATTTTCTAGTTGTCTTCTTGAGTATTTTGCTTCAGCAGTGCTCCAAACAGCAAATATTTGCAGTGTGGATTTTCTAAAGGTTGTTCTGGCTTTCAGAGGTTAAACTAAGCCAGAATTTTTTTGTTCTTGGTTGCAAACAGCAATACAGTCCATTCAGCGTTTCTGCACAATAACCCACCTACTTTCTTCATAAAACAAATTAACATCACAAATCAATATTCAGAGGGGGTTTTGTTTTGTGCTGGTTTTAAGTGACAGAACTGCTTGCTTTTCCTGTCAGAAGAACTCTACCAGAAACGTGCATTTTCAGTCCAAGAAGCTGTCACATCAGCATATTTCGGGGAGACGATAGATGTTAGCTCATACGCCTTCTCATCCTTCTCTGAGAACTCAACACAACAGCCTGCCACCCACCACAGTAACCTAAGAGATAAAACACAGAGCAGCACTAACAGAATGAGAGGGCTTTGGAAGCAAAGGTGAATTAAAAAGACACACACAATAAGACCACAGCTGAGCATCCAAGTGCAACATCATAGCAGGTAATAATGCAGAAAACATCCTGGTAACACAACCATCCTGCTCCTACAGCCAGCTCAACCTAACCTATGCAGCACAGTACTTTTCAGGCTTGCTCTAGGAGGCTCAGGCCAAAAGACCCACTTCCTTAAATCAAAGCTATCATTAGTAAGTATACAGCATTTTCCAACCTAACCGCCCCAGAACTGCAGCCTAAAAAATGCATAAGCATGAGGTTACAGAATCACCACACACTGTACTCTCATGTGAAGTAAGAGGTGTCTGTTGCATTTGCTCATTGGGGTGGACTAACTGGGATCCACGGAGGATTAAAAGGACCAAACAGCTGTGAACCTCAATACTATGACATCCAAAGCCACATGGCTCAGGGCTAATGCCACTCTTGAGACTATGGGTTTATCATTAGAAAGGATGAAGAAGAGAACCTGGGAAAGCCAGGTGAGCACTGGATGAAAATGAGCAACCAGTGTCATAGGGTAACAAGAAGGAAATTAGTGGTTTTAATTAAAGAATATCAGTGAGATTTCTCTCAAACGCCAATCTCCAATTTCACCTGTTTGAGAAAGAATCATTAAAACAGCTATGGTAATGTGTTGTAAAAATTCCAGTGTAAAAATGGACTGCCAGAGGGTAAGAATACTTTGGAGAGGAGGCCAGAATGCAGTAGTAACCACTGCAGCAACCTTGAAGAGACACATCCAGAGGAAGTCCAGCTGTGAGACCACTAGTAAACTCTCCTGCACTGCGTGGATAAGCCTTGCCTTTTAAAAGCTTCTCTTTCAAGAGGTACCAACACAGAGACATGGTCACTAAAACCTGCAATCTTCATGTGCATGTTCCAGATTGACTACTTGCATCACTGGGTTGGTACACAAGAGAGTTTCCTTCTGGGCACAAGATTCAGGCATTGCAAACATGTAGGCACGATCACGACTTCAAACCTCCAAAACATTGCAATATGCCTCCATTTTCTCTTGGCAATTCTTTTCCTAAAGCAGGCACAATACATTTCTTTCTGTTAGCTTATGCCCACCTTTACCTGTGGAGGTATGTTTGCGCAGAGAAAAGACTTCATGGTGGCTTGTATGGGAAAAAGCATTTAGCTTTTCCTCACTAAACAAGTCCATTAAAATTATCCCAAAGGTGAACATTCTGTGCTACTATTGAAAGATTGCTGTACCAGGATTTCAAATCCAGTGTTATCATTACGAAAAGAAATTCCAGGCAGCTAGCAAAACCATAGCTTAACCAAGTAGGGTTTCTTTTACTCATGGCTGCAAAACCAATAATGGAGAAAATGAAAATAACCCCAAAGTCAGTCTTCTGTTTGTCAAGCTATTCTCCTTTTCTTCCGAAGCTAGTAAAAGATTCAATAAATGCAATAATGAAAAAAGAGGAATTGCTTATAATTACTACAGTATTAAAGAAATATATTTCACTTTGTATGGCTTGAAATTTTGACATCATTCTTGGCTTCAGTATCATACCCAATTAGAAACCCCTGGAAGAGTGAGAACGACAAGAGCCATTAAATGTGTCACAACAAGGGGTGAAGGGAAGAAGTGCTGGAAGTGGAGGCTTTTCAAAGTAAGCATAGGAAATTGTGCTGCACAATGAGTGCAGAATATGTTTTTTTCTCTTCCCTCCCCAGCCTCCACCTCCTGCCCTGCTCCTCACAACATACACACACATTTTATGGCCTAAGAGCCAACGAAAAAGGGTGTGTTCTTTCAGGTTTATAGCCTTGACTAATGGAATTGCTCTAAATAACATTTTGATCTTGTAAGGTCATGCAGAGTGCTATACCTTTCCTTTAATGATTCAGGTCTGGACGAAGCATTTCCCAGAATTGAGATGGTAATGAAGTCATTAGTTTCTTCCTACTTGAAGCTCTGGCTAGGAAAGGGAATTCTATGGGTAAAGTCTGAGAGGGTCTTTTTCATAAAGCTCCTACCCAGCTGAGCTGTAACACCTGTTACATTTTCCCAGGAGCCTGAGCTGCAGAGTATTTCCAATCTATTTGCTCTTCTTCTCCTACAGCACATTGACAAAAGCTGGGGGAATGGGTTTTCTAAGGGAGTGCTAATTGAAAAAAAAAAAAATCTATGCCTGGTGCAAATGTTAACTCACATCCTAGCTAAGATAATGATGATTATTTCCTTGTCTTTGAAAATACAAGCCATTCCAGACTGCATTTAAATTAAAAATACACATTTAAAATAGGTTCTTTACTAATTCCTTACCTTTTATATATGATAGAAAGGATGAAGAATTACTCAAAAAAAAACCCCACTGTTGAAAATAGCCCCTTATGCTAAGTTTTTGATACTAAAATACAGTCACTGTGCAGTAGAGAAACACAGCACTAAGCACATGCCAATAAATATAGACCTAACAATTATATATATATATATTCTTATAAATAATAGTTCTTGGAGAAACAGTTTTAAAATATGGTTTCCCAAGTAAAGGGAACAATAAGCCTGGATATTCAAGTTCCACCACTGAGTATCTGTGGGGAGAGGCGTGCTCCTTGTTCACTTGGAGCAGCAATATGCTTGATTTAAGGAAATTCCAAATCACTCAAGAACAACACATCCACAAGTTAGACTCAGAACTGATATACACTTAACAACCAGCAAATGCTTGTGGTTTTGCCACTGGTACCCTCTCAGACCTCCCTCCAAAGTAAGCCCTTAAATAAATTACGTTTTATAGAGCAGAGCCAGGTGTTCCAATGCATTTTGGCCTTGCCAGCTAATTAGCACACATGCATACACACAGAGTAATAGAGCATTAGAAAGGAAGGTAGTAAGAGACATTCTTCAACTAAAGAATCTGTTCCCTCTACCAGATTGAAATAATGCAGCCTTACTGAGCACCTGAACATGCCACAAAAATCAGCTGTTCTCACTTGTGAAGGGATGGTCTGGTGGTGGGACACACTTCTCTTTTTGCTGCAGGCTCGTGTGGCTGTTGCTGTGAGCACTAAGGCTTTATAGTCAGAGACACAGTGAAACTCTGAAGAAATGTCTGAGAGTATCCCCGGTGTCCTAAACATAACACTGAGGCTTCAGGACACCTATTATTGGAGTTAGAACATTCTGTTGCATTGCACTTTCTTTCCTCACTTTTATCTTTGAAAAGCAGTTCTGTAAAGCCTCTAAAAATGACTGGGGTTTTTCAGCTGGGTTCTCTTATTGTTTGGGGATTTTTGGTCAGGTGGGTTTTTTGTTGCTGTTGGGGGGGGGGTTTGTTGCTTTTTGGGTTTTTTGGGTTTTTTTGTGGTTTTTTTGTTGTTGTTGCTCTACAACATACTGCCCAAATGTATGAACAAATGGAATGTTGACGGGAAATTCTTGAGCATCTTCCCTACATTTAGGAAGTCCACATCCAAGAAGAGGAACATCACTAAAGAATAAAATTAATCTTGTATTTTTAATAAAACAGAGGGTGTAAGTTAAGAAAGAGTACTACCCATTCTCATTTTTGTAATTGATATGCTAAAATATCACACTAGAAACAAGTAAAGGGGTTTTGTAATGAAAAGGTAAAGTAGGGATTTTCTTCTACTTTTCTCCCAGAAACATCAAGCCAAGTTATTATTGTTTTTCTTTTAGTATTAAAAATCTTAATGAATTATCTGGAAAGCAGGGAATTATTATAGACTAACTTCTGATCATTTTCCTGGAAGCAAACAGCATGCTTACCTTTCTGATTTGCTGAGTCTATACTACACAGCCAAGAGAAGTAACTTTGCTGACAGGTTTTATCACAAGGCCTTGTTATTTTCCCAATAAAATAAAGTAGAACTGCTTTCTGTTGATGTTTATATCCTCAAAATCATTGGATATAATGACATTATATAACCTACTCTTACTTCCTTTTGCCTCTGCTTTTGGTCAGCCCCAGCCACACACTGGATTGTGCCATGTCAGAGTCATAGAATCTCTAAGCCTGGAAAAACCTCTAAGATTATCCAAGTCCAACCTTAACCTCACACTGGCAGGTTCACCACTAAACCATGGCCTCATGTGCCACATTTACAGATTTTTTGAACTCTTCCAGGGATGGCGATTTCGCCACTGCCCTGGGCAGTCTGTTCCAATGCCTGAATACCCTTTCACTGAACATTTTTTTCTTAATATCCCACCAAAAACATCACCCCAGTGAAAGAAGGTTCTGTAGGCAAGCAGGAGACAGCATCTCACACTCTCCCAATTCTGAGCACATCAAAACAGAAGCTTAAAATTTTCACTTGTAAACTCAGCCTTAGTTTTTCACTGTAATGGGAAAGTTTGCTATGTAATGCACCTGAAACACACCTACTCCCCCATTTTTGCCCTTTCCCAACAGCTACATCTCACTTGTTCACTGCTTTCATAATTATTTTTTTCACCTCCATCCAAACTGCCCCTTTATTCAGCAAGTGGTGTCCTCCCCATACAGAACTATTCCTCTTCTTTAGCCTATTCAACCAAGTGAGCTGCATAAAGTCCAGTTCAGACCTTTCTAAACTTCACAATTGTCTTTATATACCCCTGCTTTGCACTGGTTACATCCTTGTATTAGTACCCACTTTTGAAAACAAGGAACAGGATCTACCAGTACTCCATGCAAGGCAGAGTATCCCAGCTGGATGAGCACATTCTCTGTCCAATGCTAAGCCTTCCCAGAATGAGGTGATTCCTGAATCATCCACAATCAAAATCTGCCAATGGTTAGTTTACAGAGCTCCTATCACCTTTCCTTTTGGAGAACAAAGGTGGACCGTGGCAAACAACTGTCTGAAAATGATTGTGCCCTAAAAAGCCCAGCATCTTGGGGCTTCTAGTTTGAACTTCCTCCATATTTACAGATGAGCTGGCCATGGCCTGCCAAAAGGGCAAGACTGGAAACCTGGAATTCAGATACTTTATCTGTACCCTGAAATTTGGATAGCTTCACACTTGGCACAAATTGCTTTCTCCACTGTTAAGAGTGACTCAAACTGTTACCTGACAGCAACTCAAACTGTTAAGAACAAATGTTGGAAACAAAAGAATCTCCTTCAGCATCTCTTCTGTGCCTAGAATGAGCAGTAGCAGTCCAGCCATGGCTGCTGTCCCATGTGCTCTGCTGCTCAGGCAGGAGCATGAAATGAAAGGTGTCGTTCAATGAGACTGGGGCTGCCAGGCTGTAAATCTGACTATATGTTTGAATATGTAAAGAACTATCACAATAAAAATTATGTATAAGCAAGGACATGAAATGGAAGTTAAAAAACTGGGTTTGAGAAAAATAATCCCAAACACTTTATAATCTCATTTAATTATTCTGTTTTCTTATAGAACAATTCAGTCTATAGCCTCTCTTCTGCCAAAAAAATAATTCTGCCTTTGAACTAACCTAACAATTATCAAGTTATAAACACCTCAGTACTTTAAAAAATTTACTGACACCTGCCAATCCAAAACTGTATTTCAGATTAAGGCAGTACTGGTCACTTGCTGTATACATCCAGAATGAAGAACACATGCAAAATACACCCCCAGATATCAACATCCATGGAAATTAATGTAAAGAACTCAAACGTTTTGTAATTAGTAATACATTTTAATTACAAGTTTTCCTACATTTAAAGCTTTAACTTTAATACATAAAATTTTCCTTTTTTTTTGTTTAAAAGCAAAAAGCTTGGGCTCTGTCACCCAAGTGTTGACACTTCAAGAGCAAGGGAAAGAGAGAAAAAGGTACCAGTTGTTCTCATATTCATCACAAAGATCAAAACAAAAGGAGAACCACAGAACATGATAGAGATTTAAAGCTGAAATTAAATACCCTCTGTACATTCCAAAATAAATTTGTTTTGAGTAAGTTAACAGCTTTTGAAATATTAAATACAGAGCTGCACATTTTCATCATTTCCCCACCCTGTCTCAGCCATTCAAAGTGCACAGCTAAGGAAGAAGATAAGAATGGAAAGGAACTCAAGCCTGACTGCTGTTCACACTTTAAGTTGTATGTTATGTACACAGTGTTTTACTGTGAACTGACTTGGAACAGAGCTTGTGTGAAATTTTCTTACTAAACTCACATTTTTCATTGAACCAAACACAGTCACTCAGAAGGCATCACATGTCCAGATGCCATTCCTCACTGGTGATCTTTCTGCCCACCCCCATCTTATTAAAACCTAGTAATTAGGAAAGTCAGTCAGGGTACAAACCCAGATCCAAGCCCCCAGCCTAGCTGGCTGTTCCACAGCAACAAAACTATCTAACCACCAAGTATCTGCCCTTCCAAGAGTCCTTGCTGGAGCTGTTATAGCTTGTACTAGTAACAGGCAATATACCACCCAAAAGGAAAACAAAACAAAACAAAACAAAAACAAAAAGAAAAGGAAAAAAAAAACCAAAACACCACAAGTGGTCATCTTGGTCACTTCTCTGGGGTTTTGGAAGGCAATAAACACAAGTCACGTATCTTAAGCCAACACCGTGACCACAAGCTCCTCTGCAGGGTTGTGCTCCCTCCATCCCACCTCAGGTGAAAGGATTTGATAGAAAGGCTCAGCACATTCAGGGCAGAGGTGGAGGCCCACAGATGCTGGTTTTACAAGACAGAGTATGAAGTCAAAGGGAATTCAACAACACTTCATCCACTTCAGTCTCTTTGAAAAATCCCCAGAAGTGCTGGTCCTTGTGTGTCTTTCTACACTTGAGAATGGTGCCTGAGTGTCTTGTGTAGGTTCTATAAACAAGAGACAGAGAAGCACCTCACAGGCAGAGTAGAGAAGACAGCAAGCAGATTCTCCAAGGCAACCTGTACAGTGTTTACTGACAGTAAAGCATTGCCACATGGCATTTACTCAAAGTGGTAGGTGTCTCAGATTCTGGGAATGACATTCCTGGGAATTCTTCCCATGTCTGCTCCTTCAAACAGTATTATAAAACTTCATACTTAAGATTTTTATGTTAAAGGAATTGTATGTCGCACTTCTCAAATTATGTCACGATCACACAATTATTCTGCCTCTTAAGTGAAGTGTTTACTACAAAAAAAATAGTTAAAGGCAAGATGAGATTATATTTATTCCCTAAAGAAAATCTACCTCATTCAAAAGCCTACCTCATTCAAAGTTCATTACTGATGGACTAGTTAAAAAAAAAAAAAAATCACAAACATATAAGCTAAAACTTAAGTTACCAGACCAAACAGCATATGCCCCTACCTATTTCAGTAGATGCATGCTCTTTAGTTGTGCCTGCACATTATTATTACATCAATGACAGATCTGATTCAACTCTATATACCATTTACTTTTGAGGTTTGTACTCCTACTGTGGGCCACTATTCTTCAATTGTGCTGACTCAGGTGTTTACCCAGCTATATTCTTGATAGCATCCTCTCAATATTACTAATAATATTTTAAAATGTCAAAGAAACAATTTCAAATCCACACAAATTTTCAGAGTATTTAAAAAACCCCAAAATCCTACAGATGATTTTAACAGATCTTTCTTAAAGTATTACAGTGCAAATATTTGAATTGTACAACAGAGAGAAAGCACATTCTGGAAGTGAATAAAGCTGAGTGGTACCATGTTGTGCAATATCTACATTGTATCTGCTCAAAAGTCAAGATCACAGAATTAGAGCCTTGATATTATAAGTTCCTTGCATTCTCCCCCCATCTGTGATCACCATGTGCTCTTTCCTGCCAAATTTGTCCCTACAGGAACTGTGGATCCCTCTCCTAGCTTTAGCACTGTTGTTTGAACATGCCAATTGTCACAGAGCTCCTTAATATACCATTTTTCAAGCATTAATTCATGCACAATCTTATACTACCTCAGCATCAAATAACTGAAGTAGTAACTTTTGTGTGTGTGTGCATTTGACATGGTCTTGGAGGTTCAGGCTGGATATTAGGAAAAATTTCTCCACTGAAAGAGTGGTTCAACTTTGGAACAGGCTGCTGAGAGAAGTGGAGTAGTCACCATCCCTGGGAGTGTTCAAAAAACAAGTCTACATGGCATTCCATGATATGGTATAGAGGGCATGGTGGGACTTGGTTGAAGTTTGGACTTGATGATCTTGGAGGTCTTTTCCAACCTTAATGATTCTATGTTCCCCAAGGTCAGTTTCAAGAGTCTGCCTAAGCATGATCCTACTTCCTCCAAATGAGGTTGACTATAAGCTCTGTTGGGTAGGCACTATCTACACACAGCATTCACACATTTTATAAATTGCTGTAAGCTCTCATTTTCCACTGGTCTGGAAGGTTGGGGTTTTTGTTTGTTTTAAAGTGGGATGTTAAGTGTGACTTGCAGCATAACCTCCCAACACCACAAGGTAAGCCAGGGTCAGGTGCTGCTCAGTTGTTTGCAGAAATCACAGTGCAAAGTGACTCTGGTTATGGTGAGAAGAGTGCTTCACCTGATGAACACACATGCAATGACACTGAAGATAGAGAAGACACATAAACAAACATCTTTGAAACTGACAATGATACCAAGGAAGAGCTGGAGCAGACATTAAAAGTAGATAATAGCATCGTGTCATCACAAAATTGTTACAAGACAAGCATTCTTGTCTGCTGGGACATTGCTTCTCAGTTTTTTGGTAATGGCTGCCTACTTCTTCAGCAATTTCTGGGTAAGAAGAAAACCAGAACATTGCTTACTTCTTCCGGGTAAGAAGAAAACCAGAACATTGCTTACCTGTCCTCCCAGACTGCTGAATCAACAAAAGAGAAATAGTGATCAGAGGCAGCTGGCTCCACCCCAAAGATATCTAAAAGGGAAATCGGGGTGGACAGAAAAACATTCCAGTAGGAAAGTTTATTACCACTTTGAATTGAAAGAAAACAAATCGAAAAGATGCTGTACACCATCACTATCTTCAACAAACAATATAATAAGAGGGGGAAATGAAGAAGACTGGTGTATCATAAGGTAAGAGACTTCTGGGACAGGGAAGGCAGTTCAGTGTCACATCCAAAATTACACAAACTTTTGGTGGGAGATAAATGACTATTCTGACAGCAAATACATGTGCCATCCAACATACTGTGTGGCTTATTTGATGCCTGATAGCAAGAAGTATGTCTAACCCCAGTATTAACAAAGGACAGGACAAGACTTGAAATGGGTACCCTAAATTGGTAAATAAGTTTCCCAATGGATGAATCTCCTGGAAATCACTGAACTGAAAATGGATATTTCTGAAAGACAGTCTACAACTACAGGCTCTGAACTATAATTGCCAGGAATAATTAAAAATCCTTTGCTGAAGAAGTAGTTGGATGGAGAGTTGTCAAAACAGTCCATTCTTGCCTTAAGAAGACAAGGTCCTCCCAGTCCTCCTTACCTCTGGCCACATGAACAGTATCAGAGGGAGAAGACATCTCACATTGCAGAAATAAGCCTAAATCCACCCTAGATATTGTGAGGCCCTGTACAAAAGCACAGAATTGGGAAGCACAGGTAATGTGTCTGAGGAATAGGGAAGGATTCAGCACTACCTCAACATTCAGAAGAGGTAAAAGATGGAGAAAGTGGGGGAGGGAAAGAAGACCAAAATCCCTCCTGCGATATGGTAAACCCTCAGATTACAAGACATGGGGGCAGGGAAGAGTTGAGGCAGCAAGCTGACAGAACAGCCCTTCCACCCCCTCACTAGACTAATTCTCCATGAGGATATTCAGCTTCAGTTTACATTTGTTATCAGGTCAGCTTTCTTTGCTACCTAAACAATAAAATACACGCAGGAGAGGTGGGCAAACTGAATGCATTCTAATTTATCACATAAAGCAGGGATAGCCTAATTCATGTACTATTCCTACCCTCATTTACACAGGTAAGAAAGAGCAAAAGGGAGCAAAAACTCCTGGGGGGGATGGTATGGGGCAGTGGTGGGAAAAACCTTTTTATTTTGCTAAAGGACCCCAGGGAAGGGCCCCTGAAGCAGAGGCCCTGCTTTTACAAATGCTTCCCTTTCCTTGCACGGTTCCTTTAATACAAGTAAAAATTTCAAATTCCTCATTTGTTTAGCCTGAAATCCCTTGCACATTTCCCACAAACTACTTCCTTTTCTCTCTTTTTAGCTGGACTCCCTCTCTTTTTAATGAAGAGAAGTTCAGAGAGTTTTTCCCATGAATAGATGGCGGGCACCTGGGAGTTATGAATTTTAAAGTGATCATTTTCTTTCAGCTCCGCTGGACAATGGGGATCTCCTTTTGACTCACTTTCACAGCTTTGAGAGGCTCTCAGATCAGCCACATTCCAATCAGACTGGAGTCAGATCAGAGCCAGGCTGGACTGCATCAAGGTCTCTCGCACAGAAAGACAAGGAGCAGATGGCCAACACTGAGCTCTCCTCCCCTTTTCAGAGTGCAATGGAAGGCAATGTGGGAAAGCGTTCCCCCAGCATTGCCTATTGATTTCTGAATAGGACCACCACATGCCACCAGCCTGTAGGTATGAACCTCTGTTAACAGATGGTGAGATCATTATGAGCAATTAATTCCTTTAATGTATCAGTGGGAACATGTTGGAAAGGGTGATGCAAGCACAGAGTGAATAGTGAACTTCTCATTCCTCAGGGAGAGCTGCGGCTACATCACTGAGGGATGGGAACAGTCTTTCAAGACCCTGTGCATACTGAGAACCAGAGTTAGCCATTTGGTCCACAGACACAAGGCATGGTTTTTATTAACTAATCATCCCTCCCTCGTTGATATGTGATTAACAACAGATTTCTTTCTAGGTCATTTTTGGAGAGACAAACAAATCAAAACAAGGGGGGGGGGGAAATCCCAAACTATCGACACTGCAGGAACACAGGGAATTCGGTTGTAAAGACGGGGAGGGAATATCGCTACCAAATTTTTGTTACATAACATTTGACTTAGACTGCCTATAAATTAAAAAGGAGACAGACTATTTTGAACACAACTATGTGTATATAAATAAATGCAAAGAATTCATAATAGGTCTTAGCACTGAACATAGAAGCATACAAAATAAGCCCTTAGCAGGCTTGTCAGAAAGTAACTATGAAAGGAGCTTACAAGTAAGTTATAGATTATATAATTTGAATATAGATATCATATTGAAATGCAGAGAAATCCACAGAAAATGCTGCATATTTACTGCTATTCATTGTGATCTCAGTAAATTAAAATTCACTGCGCTAATAACAACTCTAAGAGTAGGACATTCCCGCATCATCTGCTTTACATGCATTTATATGACAGGCTTTGTTGTGGTGGTTCTTTTTTTTTTACCCTTCATTTTAGAGACAGAAGGAAAAAGTGAAAGCACAATATAGATGGCTAGTTAGCTCTTGGTCTTAAAGATGACAGCAGAATGTGAACAGGAAATACAGGCAACTATTCACTTATTCATATTTAAATGACACTTTTTGCTTGTAATTAAGACACTCAAGTCGTGTCTCTGTTCATGAAATTTACATAACTGTACAATAGCTTGCCTAAGTGAACAGCAAATGGTAGTTAACCTTGAAGTGTATTATCTTAATTGAATAAATCTGGCTGTAGTTCAATAAATTTAAACAGAAATATATCTTTTAAATACTAAAATAATTTTTAAAAATGCATTTGGTTTTACATCTTAAGATGGCTTGCTGCTTTTCTTCTAGATTTTTTTTTCTGCTGTAACATTGGTCCTTTAAAAAAAACCCAAACCATTGCAGAACAACAAAGACATTGATACATGTTTCCTGTTTTCTTCTTATTGTTCGCGGCTTGAGTCAGTGTCACATTCTGGAAAGCCTTGATAAGAATATCAGAATATTGAATCAAAATGTATAACTTGGCTGTTTGAGATAGTCCCTTACCTACTTTCCCTGTCCCTATTGGACTTGTGTTCTTCCCCTCCCCCACCATGTACTAGCTGAGTATCCCATCACATAGTGAGAAACCTAGGTGGGAGAATATAGATTTTTGCATAGGTTAAATAGGAAAGCCACATTCCACCACTCTCCCATTTAAATCAGATTTACATGGGGTGTAAATCCCCTCAGAATAGAGCCATTCACAGAGAGTTCAGAATGATCCCCTCACAACACTGATTACATTAAATCAGTAGCAATCATGTTTCCTGGATTATGTAGTTACAGCAAGTGAAACTCTGCCACGTATTTATATTTGTGTGAAATAAGTTAATGAGAAGCCACCTGTGCCTTTTATCAGTTTACAAGAAAAAGCAGAGGAACACAGGTGTTTCAGCAATATTGCTGTGTATTTTAACATGAATTTGCAAACACTAAAAATGAACATATTGTTACTAAATTCGGTGACATGCATATTTTAAGGGACAATATTTTTGATTTTGTTTGGGTTGTCTTTGTCTTAAAGAATTACAAAAGGCTGGTATCTTGGCCATCAGCAAGAGCTATAATTTGGGTTTTTCTTGTTCCCACAATGTTCACCATTGTACCTTATGCAACACTGACTGTACATGCTCAGTTCTTACCAACGTTGCTAGTGAGAAGCATTCACACTGTGAATTACCATTTTTACCAGCATCTAGTGCTACTCAAAAGACAGCACAATAATACACTAGAAATGCCTTTGTCTGTTAAAACATTCTTCATCACTACATGAAAAGCAAATTGTCTTTGTGTAGAGGAAGAGTGGCACACAGTAGCTTTGAGAGGCAGGAGAAGGAATTTGTATCAGTAGCTGACCACTTCATAGATACACAAGCCAGATTCTTCCTCAGTAAGCAGACACATTGATGTTTTGAATAAAATTTTGGCTGCACCTTTTTATGTCATTAGTTGTACTAGAATGGCTCCAAGAGGATAATTTGGTTTTGCCCTTAAGAAGAACATCCAAGGTTTTGGTTTTTTTGCTTGTGGTTTGGAGGGGAAGAGAGTGCATTAAAAAGAAGTGCTTAATCTCCTGACTGGTCACACCACATCTAAAATGAAAGCAAATCAGAAAACCTCATCCTTTCATCGGGATCAATTCAGGAAGACAACAATCAAATGATGAATCATGAAAATTCAAGACCAGCACTCATTTTTGCAACACAGTTGAACAACTGTATTCAAAACTGATGTGTTCTAACAAGGTTTTTGCAAATTGGCCTGGAAATTAGGCAAGTAAGGACAAATATCCTTCAAAGGCTATTCTCAATTTCCCTGTAATTTCTTTTGCCTTCAAATGGAAAAGTAAAAATCAGTATGCACACAAGGATTTTGTTACAAAAGTCTTACAGCAAATACTTAAAGGACTAGACAGGGATGCAGCGTATTACAATAGTTCCAGATGTTGATGGATTGCAAGAAGAAAAAGAAACCCGGCCAGCAATTCAAAAATTACTCATTCTAGGACAGGAATCTACTGACTTCCTTTCTCTCCAAAAGTGCAGGTAATAAAATCTGCTCATTTTGCTTCTGACAAAGATTATAATTGTAGTTTGCAACCAAGACAGCTGAAATCATTAGTCCTCCCCTAGCGAACTGAAGTGGCTCAGCCTGTCTTGGCACAGTCACATGTATTTAGTCTACATAAATCATACTTTAGAGGCTTATGAAACCCAGCTATTTGAGAATACTCCTAGCAATTCTACACACTCACTGGACTGGTTTGCCAGTTTGCCAGCACAAGGAGAACTGTACTTCATAACCTTTGAGCAGAGGCTGAGTAGGAGAACTCCACTGGGCATCTGCCCACAGAACCTGCTTTTCTCTGCCTTCAGAGATAGATTTGTTCTGGCTTCTCAGGTTTGAGAGTTTTTTCCAAATGTGGGTGGCTTACTGTTCAGTACTTATCTATATGGACAGCTTTCCAAAATTAACACATTGTCTAGGAGCTTCCCATAAAGTCACAACACCACCTGCTGAACTTCAAGCTGGTCCTTAGGTTGTTGCCCATGCATTTCTCATACTAACAATTTATTAATATTTTATTATTTTTAGGGAAGCAAAAATTATATCCCAGATCACATAAAAATAAATATTTAATTTATATTAAAAATTTCCAAAGCATTTTAATTACCTTCCTTAATAAACAGTTTCTTTTGTCTCTTTACTAATATGCAGTTTCTTTTTAATTATCATGTCTGTAACAGCACTTTTCCATTACCTGGGCACAGACATGATATAAAATTAGAAATATGAATTACTTTCAATTAAGGAAAGTGAATCGGTTTGAATCTGAAAGCAGAGAACATTCTGGCAGTGGCAGTTGTGCAGATGGGGAGGCACTTCAGCAAGCTCTGGGATGGCTGAGCACTGTGTTCTGGAGACAAACCACTTCTGTTGCCAAGAGCTAACCCTGGTCAAGGCACAGTGTGGTGTCCACAGAACCAAAAAACTGACAAAGGACAACTTACCAATATGCCTCCTCACAATCCCACTCCTTTTAGAAGTGCTGGACACTTTTTGGCACAACAGAGAAGATGTAAATTGAGTTTTGTTGCAAGCACACCAGTCCCAGTCTGCTGTTTGATTAGAGTAATTGACTTCAGTCAGATTACACACAGGTCCTTCCAGGAGAACACTGCATTACCATATTCACCAGTAATTTCAGATGGAAAATAAGTAGGACAGTGAAGTCATGCTTCAAATTCATATTACTTGCAATTTTTTTTAATAAGCTTGCAAGATTGGAGAGCTACTACTTAAACAGTCACATATAAATCAAGTCATAGCAGCATTCGGCCCCAAAACCTTTGGCAACAGAATGATCTGTTGCTTGCATACCACACACATTAAGTACTTGCAAGTGCTCTAAGTTTTTGTTCATTTTTAACAGCATATAAAAACCTTGTCTACAGCCACTATCATCAGCCAGTTCTCAGCAGTTCAATTTGATTGGAACCAGTCTGTAGAAGATGAGGAGACAAAGAAATAGTAGGTATAAGCAAAACTCAAATTCTTCAAGCTCTGAATGCAATACAGCTGTTTGCAGTTTAATCTCTTCTCCAGAACCAGTTGAAACACACCAATCATAAACTGTAGGAAAGATGAAACTACCATCTGGAACATCTAGTGTTCAGGAGCCTTTGCACAGGTATGCATGTAAGGACTTCAAATGCCTAAGTTCTCCATAAAACACAAGCAGAAGCCAAATGATTCACATTTAAATGAGATGAAGTTGGGCTTCTGAGGAGAAAGGAAGGTTGGTAGGTTAGTTTGTGGTTGGGGGTGGTTTTTTTTGGTCTTTTGTTTGTTTTTAATTCTTAAAGTTTTCTTGGTCAGGACACTGACAAACCTGACCTCTAAAAACCAGCCTCTATTGCCAACACTAATATTTATGTACACGGACCTGGTTGAGTTGCCTACTTAAAAGTGCAGAATACTTCCACACAAGAATGCAGGTAATTTGGAAGCTTCCCTATGTCTCACTATGTTCCAAGTCTATGAAACCTTATGTTTGCTGGATTCAGAATGCCTTTGTCCCATAGGACAAGTCCCAAGGTAATAGGGCTTCAGGACTTCATCACTGTCGTGTTTTATCTGAGAGGTAAACTTCCAGCCTTTCTATCAGTAAGGTGGATTCACAGCCTTGTTAGCAACCCATTTTATAAAACCAGTTTAGTCACTTCCTTCAGTGCATGTATTTGACCTGTAAGCATATTTTTAGGTCAAGGGTGCTGATAGCTATCCTCAATCCAGTATTTTTTTAACCATGCACTAGTCATTTAACTGCCTATTTCCAACTCCCAGAAAGCATCCCTGCAAAGCAGCTGGAGTTTTCTCATGCTGATGGAATAGCTCCTTCAACAGAGAAATAACAGTTTCCAGGTAGAGAGGAAGAAAAGGAAACCAAAAGCTAAATCATAGCATGCTGCAACCTGCCATCATGGTCTCGTCAAGCAGAGTAGCATTAACAATTCCAAAGCTTTTTTCCTTTCCAAGCCTGGATGTCAAATTGCATGCAAACTTTGTCTGATCTTTCTCATAGAAGCAGCACCCCACAAGCAGAACACCTGAGCAGGCTTTCTTCACTACCCACTTTCAGAACACCTAAAGATGTTAATTTCATTTTTATCATGGATCCCTATGCATATATTTATATACTGCGGGACTATTACTCTCCAGGCTCTTTAATACTGATTCTATGTGCATTTGTGTTTGAAGACACCAAATCTTTGAAAAAATGTATTGGAAGGGTACCCTGTTGACTAGAATTCAAAAATATACAAGCCCAGTTCTAAAAGAGAGCCATTAAGGCTCCTGTTAGACCCAGTGAGAGCATTACTGCATTAGAAAATGCATTTGAAGTTTAAGCTGACTTCAGGGACTTTGTCTTAGGTTAAAAATGTAAGATGTGCCCAAAGTATGTATTCTATCACCATCTTCATGAGGTGTTGGAACCAGGTGGGGCAGTGTTTCCCTTATCTTCTGCTAATGGCCCATCAATGCCTTGCCCCATGACTCATAGATAACTCCCTGCAGGAGCAGTCTCTGTTTAATGGGCCATCAAGAACCCATTACATGACTCATAGAATGATATCAGCCCATTGTGAGATGCTCCACCCAGGGGGAGGAGCCAAGCATTCCCACCTGCATATAATCCGGGGTTTGGGACAGCAGAGCAGCCTTTTCCCCACTGGATTCATGGAGGACAAGAGCTACCAGACCTTTCTACAAGACCACTGCTTCGACAAGACCATTTCATCTGGACTGCTACTACCACCCTAACTAACAGGGTGTCAGGTTGTATTCTGACTCTGTCAGTGGTATTTTATACTATTGAATTTATTTTACTGCTTTTCTTTTGCTCTTATTAAATTGTACTTCTGACTTTGCGTCTCTCACTGGTTTTGCTTTCAAACCAGTACAGACCTAAAAAAAACCCCAACACAGAAAGCATGTTTCTGCACGTCTTTGTAGCCTACAGTTGCTATTCTGAGACTGCATCAGGTTAGAAACACAAATAGTTGCAAAAACCAGCTATGCTATGCTGGCAAAGTGCCCCATGAGCTCAGTGCCCAGGTTTCATCAGAGCATTATCTGTCATCCTCTGAAAGACAATAAAAGCTTAGAGATGCTTAGTAGCATCTTCCCTGACTTGCATGAAAAGATGCCAAGCAAACACTGATGATAAAAAGTATACTCTTACAGAAGTTAAATCATAACAGAAACTTAAAACAAGGCTCTAATTACCTGAGCCTATTGCAACTTTTGTTGCTTGATAAGTCATGGAGAAATCATAGCATCACTTAAACCAGTAAACATTTTAATAGCAACTTCAGAGTTCAAAATTCCCTTAAGATATAGCAGGTTTAACTTTAAAGAAAGCTACAGAATATGATTCCCCAAAGACTGCAGGGCATTGAGAGTCACAGGTGTACACAAGTTCTTGGAACAGACACTAAAGGACAGTAGTTTCATGCATCAAACCCAATACAGGTGCAGTACAAAAGGTATAAACCATGTTATTGTGTGAGGATTAACCCAATAGCTTTGATATTAATAGGAGTTTAACCCCCCTGGAAAACAATAGGTTTGATGAAAGCAGCCTTCATCACAGCTCTTCAATAACATGTTGGTCATCTGACAACTGTTCTTCAGAACAGTCAGTTTCATCCAATTCTACTTCAGCGAAGATATGGATGGTTGAAATTAAAAAACGAACAAAAAAAAAGGTTTGGTCTGCCCTCTTCATATTGGCAACATTTTGTCCAACTATAGCCAAGGAAAACGTTGTAGAGGAACATCTCTCTGCCGAAGCATATTACAAGCTGCCATAGTTTTAGCCCAGCCTGCACTGAACCAGCCTGCCAAGAACCCCACAAGACACTTTTGCTTTGTCACATGGGTAAGGTTCAAAGTCAGGAAGTGAGAGTTCACACCTGACTGAGTTGGGAGGCATGTCAGTGTGAGCTGCTGACACAACAGGCAGCAGAGAGTAAGAATTTCACCTTGTGGATGATGATTCAAGACTGTTGTCTTTATTTTCTTCCCATCCCCCCCATACTCTCCAAACATCCACCCCACCCCACCCCCCATAGAAATATTGGTTGTCCTTCCAAAGTCTGAATGCAGTGCAGATAGTCAAAAGAAAGACAAGTCATGTAGTCTGTAAGGGTCAAAAAATTCTCTACCTCTGAAATAAAATTTTCCAACTGTAAGTGTCAGATAGCAAAGGATTCTTTATCTTCATTGGCCACACAAGTACTTTTGCACATCTGAATTTGTCTAGTGTCAGCTGTTAGCTACTTGCTTGTTATGTTTCACACCATTATTCCATAATCCATTTAATCTGTCATAGCTCAGTGTTGCTGATTAAAGAGGCCAATCCCATATTTCTCTTCCATATTCTGGCCATTCATTCCCCTATCTCCCCATTGCATCAGTATTAACCAAATAACTGAGTAAGCTGAAAGCCTAATAATTGTTTGGTTTCTGCAGGTTAGGAAACTCATCGGGCAACAAACTACCTCAGTTTCACCCAGGAAGCACAAAAACCAGAGCTGGCACAAAGGAGGGGCAGAAATAAGCAAATACATGACAGTGGGAATGCCCTTTTCAGCAGACACATTGAATTATGCCAGATAAAATAGATCAAGGAACTACAGTGCTAATTTGGGAAATTAATCAGTGTAACACCTCAGTTTGGGAAGGATGTAGAGAATTTGCTATTAATAGAACAGTAAATCAGGACTATGTGTCCTAAACCGTGCTTAGCTTCTTCAAAAGACACTGAGAAAACACCTGGATAAAATACTCCGGTTTGTTACAATGCAGTGATACAATTCTAATGATTTCTTCTGGCTTTTAAACTTATGCAACTTGTATGAGAAGAGCGTTACCCTTTTTCAAATACACTGGTATATTAGAAATTTATCAACCCCCTCAACTAATTATTTACATTATTTACATTTCTTAACTTCCACCTCTTATCCATTAGTTTAATCCATGCTATGAATACCTTAAGAACAGTTATTCACCTTCTGCATTAACTGGCAATCATCTTCCCTCCTCAGTAAGGGGGGCAGGGAAAGAGTATTTACAATTATAGCTCCACTCTTTCATTCCTCAGTGCATACAAAATCTGAACTGAAGCCACAACTCCATTTTATCCCAACTTTAGTACAGGATGAACTTTTCATTAAGCCAAAAGACTCTCAATACATGATGTATAGGGTCTGCATAAATATAGATAAGGCTTTCATGTTTCTGCACCCAGTTTGATGGTAAAAGTAGGTCTGAGGGTTGCTTTATAGAAAAAACGCAGATCTTCAGTCAAAAATGGTACTTAAATGTCTTTAGAATCCAAGCGGTTTTTATATGGAACATCACACTTCTTTCTGTACAGAGTTCTACTAAGATTCTTAAACATATTACAATGAAAAGCTGATTAAAATGACAGAATTTACTGACATCTTGCCACTGAGGAGGGGAAAAAAAAGGGAATAAAAGAAAATCAAGACTAAAGAAGAATGTTCTACAGGTTTTCACTGCCTCCTGCTGGCCTCAAGGCCAATGTATTTACAGGCATATGGTGCCAAGGTACTTGCCATTATTTTGCTCAGGTTGTCACCAAGACAGATTCTCACAACTAGGCCCAGAGGGAAAGGGTCACACAGTGGGCTGCCAGCTCCCAGGCTCAGCACTGAGCAATAAGCACCAAGGTGCAGTGCTCTTGATCTCACCTCCCAAGCACATGGCTGGGTGATCAAACAGGCCTTTGATCCAGCAGCTTTTGGCACGTGGAGTTTGAAAGCAGGATAAAGGCTGAAGAGCTACTCCCACGGCTCAAGACCCATTATCTAGTGGGGTTTCAGAACTCCTGCCTTGCTCTGAGGCAGCCTCACAGTCTGACATCCCTTGGCAGCCACGGCCCCTCTCTCATCACGGGGCTCAAAGTGCCACCCAGGCACTGGCACAGTGGTGACGTAACAAGAAGCCTGTCCTGGGCTGGTCCAGTGAGCCCGAGTACAGCATGGTATTGATGCTTGCAAAGCACAAACTGTCTCTGCTGAATTTAGCTGAGAAATTCGCTCAACTCTCTGCACTATCCTGTGGTAACATACAGCAAAAATTTGGGGAAAGACAGTTTTTATCATTCTCTTTTACACATACACCCTTTAATGGGTATCCCACAGGCACTGTTGCTGTACAAGAAGATTCAGGTTCCTAAATTCCAAAGAATTCACAGCCAGTGTTTAGCTCACATCATCACAAGTGCTGGCTCTTAATGCTTCATTTTGAAGGTCTTAAATGTTAAATTCTGCTATAAATCATCCCCTCTGGCAAACTTCAAACATCAATAGACTCCTCAAAAGCCTCTGGTTAAGTTGTGGGTAGACCATAAAATTTTACTCAAACCACAAAGGCCTATAGGAAAAGGAGAACTGAAAATAAATAAATAAAACCCAACCAACCAAAACCTTAAAATAATTGGCTTTGCCACCTGCACGTAAATCTTAAGGCGTTCAGCAGGAATACCCAGTACTTCTTCACAAAACATATTCAGGATTGCTGTTCCAATTTGAAAGTTCATGATGCCAAGGCGATTTGACAGCTGTGCTTGAGTTGTTCAGTTCATTTATTTTTAGACCATACAATTAGTTTGATGCTCAAAAACCCTCAAAAAACCTGACTGCAAGAAGATATCTCCTGGTCTATTACACATCCTAAGAAACATGTGGGGTGCCTCATGAGGAAATCTGAAAAAAACAGAGTTGCTTCCTCGCTACGGAGCTTCCCACCTGAATTCAGCCCTCCAGACAACAATTTTCCCTTTCACACTTCCAAACACTTTTCAGGTTCTCCAAGAAATGCCAAGTTCGATCTTTGAATTTCTGAAAAGTCATTAAGATCAGGGCAAACATGGTATTTCCTGTCTTGATTCTATGAAGTAAAATACAGAACCTTAAGGATTTTAATATTTCTAATAAAAAGTGAAACACCTGCCCTCCACAGCCACAGAGTTGTATCACCCCTCTTTCCATGATGGTCAGCCAGGACTCTTGTGAACAGTGTCACAGCCAGAAGACCATTGGATCATTTCTCTTATTTTCGTTTCCAGATCCTGCTACCTCAAGTTGTAATACTGCCAAGTACCACCCTATTTCTGGTGTGGGCCTTATGGTTTTTGTTTGTGGGGTTTTTTTAAATGAAGGATCAAGGCCTAGAGGAATGCCAATAGTTTTACTAAAGCAGTTGTTACTCTTAAGTGCCATTTGTAGTACGTTGACTTCATTCTACGACCACTCATGAGTGTAGGGTGGAATATGAAACAAAATGTTACATTCTCACCTGAGGCTGGTGGGATGTAAATGTTTTTTATATGAGGATGTATATGCATGATTGAATATGTAAGTCTGTGTATTACACCATTAGGTCTAGGGTTCTAAGTCTTCTTCAGTTAGAAAAGTGTAAGATATTTAACAGGCCTCCCTAACACCACAGTCATGAATTGCTCCAAAACATTGAATACAACACATTGCTTTGGACCAGGACAGTAGACTGAAGATACACAAAACAAATACACCAAAACATACTTAAGTCCTGCAGTGGTCACACACAATTATATACACACAGAAAAAGGAGTTTCAAAAGCTGCTCTTGGCAAAAACAACTTTGTTGCCTGCATTTGTAGGGCTTCTCATATTTGTTGGTGTTTGATTATTGTGCATTTTATTTCTAAGCTCCAATATCCTAAATAGATGATTTGTTTTCAAACCACTGAGATGAGTTAAATTCTGCTCAGCTTATGCTCCCTCCATCCTCCCTACATCTGAGAAAAATCAATGCAGTCCTTTAATTTTTTAAATAATTTCTGATTAATCATAAGCTAAATGTTACTATTTACAAAAAAGATCAAGCAGATTTCAAAGTTATGTTTGAGACTATAGCGAGTGCTTGTTCTTTCCAAGAACATTCCAGCAAACAGGGCTTATGAGGTATTCCTGCTAGTTATAAGTGTACAGGGGCTTCTTCTAAATATTAATACCTCACTTTTTCTTAAACATTTAGGAAAAAAAAGTCGCTAAGTATTAGGCAAAACGCAGAAACTTCACCTCAAAAGATAATTCAATCAGGCTTGCTACTATGCAATCTATTTGCAGTATCTCTGTAACTATGCAGCTGCAAGCATATGGGCCCTTACCAACACAAAGGCAAAGATTGGGAAACTAAAAATGGAAGTCTGCTCTGAAATAAAGAGTTATATACACAGGATTTTTTTCCATCTCGATTCTGAATTTTATCCAAAAGAGAAAGATCAGTCCTTTATTTCTTATTTATCACAATCATGCAGGAACAATATCCCCTGTAGCATGTGGGTATATCCTCCAAGCACAAAGAGGAAACGGTCCAGAGAATTTAATTCATCTCAGTACCTTCAGCTGTCCAAAAGTCAGCATCTAATCTAAACTAGACATCTAAGCTGCCTCAACAGAGAGAGAAGGATCTCCAGACATCACCATTCATCTCACCATAAAACTATTTCAGCTGGGGTGGGGGGGAACAACCTGCAGAGGTACCTGGAGAGCATGATCACTCTTCCTTTACCAGAAAGGGGCCATCCTGATGAGCATTCCCAAACACTTAAAGAGCATCACAGAACCGCCACATGGCTCTGTGTGGTTCACAACACAAGGTGTTTACATCTGAGCAAGATTAGAACAAGGTAGCTGAGGGACTGACATCATCCCCATCACAACACAACACCCTGCACAAGCACTACAAAGCCACCCTAAGAGCTCATGCTATCAGACCACGTGGAATTCTAGCTGCAGGTGGATTGCTGCTTCTTTGTAAAATAGGTTAGGATTATTTGTCTAGACCACAGCCACCACTGCAATTTCTGACACAGAGGTTACCAAACCTTGTTCACAGAGCCTTGTAAAACAGCAGAGTTCTCTGGTCACTCGGCTATTTGGCTAACTGCAGGAGAGCATGAACGCCATGGATGGCTGTTGGCTAACAAACAAGCCTCTCACCAGTCTTTAGAACTATTAAGAACTTGCAGCTGCCAGCACAGCTCTCTCCATCATCCTCTAGTCATCCAGCTGCAAAGAGGCCTCCTGTTTAAGGAGGTTCTGGGAGGTTCCTTTCCCACACCACATGCAGTAACCTGTGGCCTGAACTGATAGTTTTACCTCCAATGAGGTCGTTCCATGTAAAAAATCAAGATTTCCATTTCCTATCACAAAGAGCAATCAAGCAAAGAATTTGACATTCTGATCCATTTAGCAAAAGATACATTATCCCCAAATTATCTCCTTCCTATCCTGAAGCCTTATTACTGAAACTGCTGCTATGATCTGCAATTAGCAAATGCCTGTATCTGCTCAGGAATCACTTACACAAACTGTCCCAAACAGAAACAGTAAACAGAAAGAGTGCTCTTAAGGACATTTAAATAAAACCATGATCATTGGGTAAACTTGGCCTCTCAGAAGGAAAGCAATGAAATATAAATTGCAGGTCACAGTTCAAAAGTGGCACAGCTCAACAGAACCTAAAAGGCACTGCCAAACTGAAGCTTTCACCTACAGAAGCATGCAGATTTCACAGCGTGGCATTAGTCTTTTACAGCAGCATTTGACAGTTGCTTGATAGTCCAGCCTCTTAAATGCCAAGAATCTCCACCATCTAGGAGGAATTGATGCAACAAGGATTCTGACATCCCCCAAGGAGGATGAGATGGGGTTTC
This sequence comes from Hylia prasina, assembly GCA_013397195.1. Lineage (NCBI taxonomy): Eukaryota > Metazoa > Chordata > Aves > Passeriformes > Sylviidae > Hylia > Hylia prasina. The sequence continues at coordinate 376,697 of VYXD01003151.1, forward strand.
AGATGCACCTGAGGTGCAAGATGGGACTTTCAGCAGGTTGCAATGTTGCTGTTGTTAAAAACTTTTTCTTTGAGCAATATGCAGGTGACATGTGCCACAAGTACAGTTCTCAAATTAAACAAAAATATGGAAAAAGAAACAAACCCCCAATTTTTAAAACATTTACATCATGTTTCCGAGGGGTCCTTGAAGATCAAAGGCAGAAGTCAGATGCACCATTTGAACAGAAAGCTCAGTACAGCCTTCAAAGCTCAGAAAGCCAGAAGTTGCCCAACTGGAAGTTAAATTTGATTTATTCAGCAGCATTGGACTGGGAGGGGCACAGCAGCTTCACTGTATTTCACAATGGAAACCCTTCTTTATTCATTCTGCCTAATTATACACTGACACTGGAAAATTACATTATAAGGGCAGTAACTTCTCTAAATAATTGTCACTCAAAGACATTCTGTAATGCTTTGTGATGTCTCCCAAAGCAGGCTATTTGAAGACTGGAGACAGTTTTCTGCCAGAACAATTGGTTCATACATGATTGAGGCATTTGTTTTCTACAGCTTTGTATTATAAAAGCAGCTGCAACACCTGTTGGCCTAAGACATCTCATGTGTCTTTCATTTATCTATTGGATCAGCCACTGGAAACCTGGCCCCAACACTAAAATTGAGATTATGAAAACTGGCCAGACTTAAGAGCATTGTCTTTGGCTTGATTGGAGTTCACAGAATGTTTGTCTAAGAAACCAGACAAAAGTTGCATTTTAGATCTCAAGAGCCTGGGTCTTATCTTGCAGTTTAACCATTGAACAGAACTAACACAGAGTCACTAGACTGCTTGGAACACTGGGGACTGACCTTCAAGAGCTGGCCACATGATGTTCATGATTCACCAGTCAGATAGGAAAAAAGCAGGAGGTTGTGTGGGTTCACCTGAGAAAACATGGGTTTGAGGAATGAGCCTGCCACTGAGGTCTCAAAGACTATTAGTAATACAGCAATTAAATGAATTAACAAAGGTGTTTCAAGATTTACATGCCAGAGAAACTGTGACCTAGTCAAATTTTCAAGGTTATCCATCACTGGATATTCTGATCTCTACTCTGAATGGAGGAATGAATGCAGAGCAAAGACCCAGAAATATCAGGGTCTTTGCAGAGCAAAGACCCAGAAATATCAGATTTTTCAAGATCAGCCCTTAACATTGGAAAGCATCAGGCAAGAATTTAAAGAGTAGAAGAGTCTATCACCCCCAGTCTTTCAAATCAAGAGAAGACCTTCCATAGAATTACATCTAATAAGCCTTAGGATGCCTAGTTCTAGTTAGTCACTTGTTTTAATGTTTCTGTGGTAGCGTGCAGTAGATTTTCTGACATGCACTACTATATATAGCAACTACTCTGTCAAGGCTGCCTTGAAATGTGTTTTCAAAGGAAAGAAGTAAAAATACTACGCTTGTAATACTATCCTTCTGAGATGCTGTTATTCCAGATTTGAAGGTGAAAAAAGAATGCATCTGAAAGGTATTGTGGCAAAACAAAAGCACAGCTATTTAAAAGCAAATAAAGACATAGTTACCTGTTTTTATTAGTGCTCATTATTCAGATTTAGACTCCCACCAAAAAATACTATATAGGTAAACACTGCTAGCCTCATTCACAGAGACATGAGGATTTATTTGTCTATACATACATAAAGTTTATAGACATACACATACACTTTTTTAGTAAGCCTCAACTTCTTTCAGAATAAGATTCCCAGGCCCTAATTATCACCTCAAATATTTTTTTAAATGATGCATATAATGTTCTTGCCCAAGTTGACATTCTTATCTTTCCCTCATGAAATTATCCTTTAAATGAAATCTTTTTATCCCATGCTTCTCATCACAATTCTCCTTGGTCCCCATGACACACAATGATGCTCCAGCAATACTCTGGGCATGGTGTGATAATATATTGGCACAGACCCTTGAAAGAATAAACAAAGCAGAGTAAGCATACTTTCTGTTTACTTGCATGGGAAGATTAGCTCAGTACTAGATCTTCTGGCTGCAGTGACTAATTGTGGTTTGCTCATCTGTGAAGATTTGCTAACTAAGTTCCTGGTAGGCGCCACACATCGGAACTGCTTAACACCAGACAGGAATTGAGATTATTCCAGTGTGCTGTTTGATCCCATATGATCCCACGCAGACCAAACTCCTAGTGACTTCAAATGAAAGTTTACCTCAATTGCAGGTTTCTGGCCAGCACTAGTCCTCAAGCACAATTGTAAAACATGATGAAAGTGAAGCTGCAAAAGACATAGGCTAAAGATTAAGCCAATTCTATCAACCTTTATTTGGTAGCATTTTTCTTCTTTTTTTTATGCAGATGATAAAAGTGGTTCCACACATATGAGACAGAAAGAATAATCAAATCTGCAGACTATTATATTATATTTTACATGCCCACACCTTTTTGCAGATAACTTACTGATACTCATTTCAGCCATTGCTCTCTTTGTGTAATATTCCCTGGTTTAATTACTGACAATGGAAAACTTCTGATTACCCTGCATTAGGGGAATCACAGCAAAATGCAGCTGCTTTATGGTCAGTTTTCCATTTCTATCCTCTCTCTGAGCATCTGTGCACAATGTTAGTGATTATGAGTTGTACCATTCATTCCCCAGCAGGAGAAACAGTGCCAGAAATTCTGCTGTGTGTTTTGCTTGGCAAAAAATAGAAATCCCTCTGGAAAAAGAAAAGGGAATGAAAGCAGGAAAAAAAAAAAAAGCAGGTACCCAAGTCTGTTGCATTTTTTTTCTATTTTGTTCAGAACAAGTTTCCAAGTGCAAGGTGAAAACAAGTCCTGCACAGTTCCAACATTATGACAGAACAATAGGAAGATTTAAGTGTGGCCATACAGTGTGATATGGCCTGACTCTCACAAACTGACAGACATCTCTAGTTAATTTTACTCTTCCCCAGTCTTCAAAATAATTGAACATTGGAGTAGAAATCAAAGAACATATGTTTTTCCATCAGACTTACAGTTTTGAAAAGATCTGAAGATTCATTTTGAATTTATGTCAGAGAACTTCAAACAAAGAAATATTTTTGGACCACAGTGCCTAGCAATGAAACTACCTAGCGACGGATAATGGAAAAATATCTTCTTTCTTTTAAATCAGAGTAAGGCAGTTGTCATGTAACAGCTACTTATGCTACCTTTTACAGAAAGGTATTTCTGTAAAAACAGCATAGATGTTTTCCTGTTTTATTAGATATTAAGATTTTGGGGAAAGAAAATTTTTAGAGACACTATCTGATCACTTATGAATTTACAAATAGCCTCTAATGCCTCCCTAAAGCCAATGACCCTTCTTCAATTTAAAAATGTAGTAAGATCCCTATGGTGACAGGTGCAGCAAACAGCAACAGACCCAAGTCTTCCTTTTTACATATAAAAGAATTTTCAACAGAAGTTAAAGCTCTCTGGGTAGGGCGCTCTGATTAAATACCTCAACAGTGAATATCCTTCTTCCAGGCAGCAGCAATTTTAGATTTCCTTGTAGCATATTATTTTTCTTAAAGATTCTGGTATGCTTGTTTTTATGCTTCCATTCAAGCACGTGGCAGCAATGGGACAGCAGGTTTCAAACCTGCACACCCTGACATCCTATGAGTCTGCCCTCATAGGATCAGTGCCATTAAAACAAAACAAAACCAAAAAAAACCAACCTGAACTGTTAAAAATTCTGCCCAATGCAATCCATCTCTGGTGCCATAGAAGGACAGTAAAGTCACCAGGGAGTGCCAGGTCAGCATGGCCAGGCAGCAAACCCCGTGGGTATGAGGGTGCATAGCAAACCATGGTGCCCTGATTTGTACCTGGATTTAAAGCATCCACACAGGTTCAGAACAGGGCAGCTGAAATCACAGCATAAAGACACAATTGACTTCTGGCCTCCCCACAGGAAAAGCCTGGCCAGCTTCAAGGATAAGAGGACTCAGTGTTTAGTCTTTTTAATTAGCTGTTTTTCCTCAGTACCCTTTTAATTATTTTTACATGGTACCCGCTAGGGAGGCTGCATGGAATTCATTTTTCTTTAGGGAAGAGAGATCTTGGGGCCCCTGGCAGCATCCTTCTAGTTTGCTTTCTCTGAGACTGGTCTCTTTACCAGTAGAAACAGCAGGACCATGGGAGTTAATAAGCAGCTGGCCAGATGGTGCCTGTCCAAAGGTGTTGGCTTTGTAGACAACTGGAACTTCTCTTTGGGAATAAAATCAGTGATACAGGAGAGCCAGCCTGCATTTCAATCAAGTACAAGCAGGCAGACTATTAGTGGAGATAATTACCTTGCCTTTTTTTTCCCCTCCTCCTTCCCCCTTCCCCTCCCTTTCCCAAAACCAGTAGATAAAGACCTGGAGAGTGAGAAACAAAGGATTCCCAGGGTTAAAAAGAACATTCTTCCAAACACTATAAGCAGAAAGCTAAGTGTTATTTATTCAGAGGCAGAATTCAACAATTACACCCCCGCTGCTTAGTTAATACCTATGAAATAATGAAATTTTTCATGCAACAATAAAAGCTTTTGATACCAGTAACTTAAAAACAAGTTAAAAACATACTCTGTTGTTTTTTGCTAATCAGGCCACACTTATGGCCTTGTGACCATTATCACAAGGTACTTCAAGTGCTGATGATGCAGCCCTGACCATGCCACCAACTATGCTACTACTGTCTCAACTAACATCATGTTCACATTCCAATATGGAAAATGTTTCAGGGCAGCTCAGGCCTGAAGGAAGAATCTCCTGACATATCAAAACACACAAAGTCACCGAGTGTAATTGCACATCAGAAAAACATCTACCCAGTTACAAAAGAACTTTTCTGCCAGAGCATTGAGTAACGAACATGAGACTCTTGATTTTTTTCTCCTCAGAGGAATATGAGAGTTAAGATAGTAAACAGAAGTCTGAGCTTGTTTTCCTTTTTTTACCACACACACAGCACTACTATGAACTAGTGATTTCTTCTGTAGCACCTGCTCTACCTCTCTGACAGGCAGAACACAGGTTATCTTAGTATGGTGCCTTTGGGATACAGACCCTAATGATCCTCAAAAACTGATGTGACCAAGAAACTCAATGCTGGTGTTCTGATACAGAATAAAAATAAGGACTTGCATGAATTCTCTTTACTCCTCCCCTCAAACAAGGTGGAATTAATTTGCTGTTCCAGAAAGTTCCCTCTGCCTGTAAACAGCTTTCTTTCAGAAAGCTTCTTCTTCAGGCAATACTAGGATCTCTTTCAGCTATCTCACTGACGCCACTCCACAAAAGGTGTGTGAATTTGGAGAGATGACAGGTGAGTTCCCTCAGAGCTGCAGCCATCAAATCCTACAGGCCCATTCTTTTCATGGCACAACCATGAAAGCTTTCTATATTTGTGCTGCTGTTAAGAAAACAGATCAATGAAATAGTTGGAATGTTTGTTCCTCTCAAGTACTGGGAAGCAATTAACTAATCTTTACTACCTGAAAGAGCTTCTGGAGCTGGAAGCTTCTGGGCAAGAGCAAGTTCTCTGACAACAGACTGTTCTGACAATATTGAGGCCAACAGAGGAATGCAACTCATTCCAAATTCACATTTTTTTCTGCTCGATCATGTATTTAAGTTCCCACATGCAGAGCCTGACTGCAGTACATAGACCTTTCTAGGAGGAAAAGAAAAAGATGAACAATAAAAAGGCTGTCACCTCAAGTATCTTGGTGGATAGATCTATTGCACAGAAATCCAGATTATTCATAAATCCTAATTTAAAAGAATTAATTTTTTTGCACATTACTCGGCCAATATGAATAGTCTTTTCAGAATCCTCACTGACAAGTGCAAACGGAAAGCTGCTTTGCAGTCCCCATGTTTCTCATGCAAGATTCATACTAGGTAAACAATCAAATTATCAACATTTCATTATGTCCCAAACTGCCACCAGTGAGAATAGACTTACAGAGAATGTTCCTACACTGAATGCAGAAAATATTTTCTGCAGTGTCAAGGAAATCCTCCATTCAGATGACCTATGAATAGCAGCATTTGTGAAAGCACAAAACCAGAAAAACCACTAGCACACTTTTCTATGCTTTCATGCCCTGATACTTCTCTCACCATATTATCCTCCTTTCCCATCTGTGTAATGCCAATCACAGTATAAAAATTCAACTGTAGATAGATCCTCAGTGTCCACATAACAGAAGTTTTGCATGACTGCATTAATTTCTAAGTTACAAATCTGTGATTTGTCTTCCTCCTTCCCAGCTCTCACAAATGGACATCATATATTAGCTAATGCCATTATCTCCATCTAAAAATCCCATACAGATTTATCTGCTGTCTTTCTGTTTGCAACTATATCCCTAAGATAAGGGGTCATGGCCTTTAAGTAACAAAATTAAAGCACTAGGAAAAAAAAAAAAAAAAAAAAAAACAAAAAACAAAAAACCACACAGAGGAAAGTATTAGATTAAAAGACCCCATAGTAAGATGTATCCACCAGCTCCTCATCACCTGCAGTTCTCTTTTCCTAACACTTGAGTTGCTCCCCTACTTAAACAGCAATATGGATGCAGACCAACAGCCTTGTATCTTCATATAATTAAGGAAATTTCTCTGCTTTGCTGATGCACTCTGCCATAACATACAAATGGCACAACAGGATTAATCTGCCACCTCTGACACCTTTTCCATTACAGAATCATTGACTCAGACTCTTTCAGGTGAGAAGGGCCCCAAGAAGCCTGTTATCCAATTAATCCCTCAAAAAGGTCAGCTAGACTCAAACCAGATTACTCATGGCTTTATTCTGTGGAGTCTTGAAAGGCTCCAGCAATGGAAGGCCTCCAAGCAATCTATTCCATTTCCTGACTGTTCTCACAGGGATGGTGATTTTCCTCCAAGGCAGTCCATGACATTGGTTCTCACACACTTCCTACATCTATACAGATTTGCTCCAAGAGGACTCCCTCCACACTTTTCCCAGAGAGTGAAGATCAACTGAGGAGCCTGCAGTTCACTGTATTGCATTTTTAACCTTTCCTGGAGATAGGTACAACATTTGGCTTTGTCCAGGAATTGGGGATCTCCCCCAGTCTCCACAACTATGCAAAGACCACACATTTGTACAGACAAGAACCACCTCTCAGCAGTCTTGAATTCAGCCTGTTTTGTCCCATTGACTTGCATGGGTCAAGTTCTCCCAAGTATTCCCTGACATAGTCCTTGTCCCTTGATGGGGCTCAATGTCCTTCTTGAAGTCTTTAATTAGGAACAGAGGCCTGTGAAACATCACTAGTGAGGACTGGGGCACAAGAGACACAAGTACCTCAGGCTTACCTGTGCCCTGTGCCACTAATTCACACATCCCACTCAGAAACATGCCCCATCCTTGTCCCAGAACCCTGTGGCTATTCATGCACACTCCATCCTTGTCCCAAACCTTGTGGCTCATCTTGGTACACTCAGCACACTCTGGCAGCACCACTGGTGCTCAGATGGATATGCAGCAGGAGGTGACAGTCAAAAAGACAGACAAGCCCCAGCAGACTCTCCACTCCATCCCAAGTCTGAGCACCTGGTAAGGAGCAAACCCCGAAGGCTTCAGGTCAGTGTGGTAGATAGGTGCCTCCATCCCACATGAGAGATTCTCCAGCAACTATTACCCTCTTCTTTCCCTTTGTGCAGAAACACAGATAAATTGTGTCTGACATCTCCCCTGAAGGCCATATTTTCAGGGCACAGCACCTGTTCTGTAACTACAGCATAAGCCTGCTGCAGGTCCAGAATTTCAGGGCTTTAGGAGAGCATTCCAGAATAGTACAGAAGATAAACAACTGATTAAATGAAAGAACTATTTGTTTTAATACAACCTTAAACTCTTTGTTTAAAAGGAACCCAGAGCAACAACTTCTTACATGTGTATAAAAAGCTCAAAGGATAAAAGTATTTGCTCAATTAAAAGACAAAAACATTTGCACAATTCTTACCCAATGAGTGACTCTGCAAGAATAGCAATATAAGATTCCCCCATCTGAACAAGTTTCAGCAATCTCTCTTCATGTTCCAAGCTTTGTACATCCATTTAGGAAAAGCATTCCCTCCCTCTTGCACCAAGTCATACACAAGCGGTTGGTTACATCCCAACAGCCCCCTTCAAAGTAACACTGGCACAATCATTTTGTTTGTTTCCATGGGTAAAACAGACTGGAACAAAGCAAACACAGATAGAAACAGGGATTCAACCCCACAGCTCAGTCCACCGTGGTTACATTTAATATTGAAGCTTTTGCCAGAACAGCAGTGATGCCTCACATTACCATTGCCACCATTAACCATGACCAAAACTACATAGAAACAAATAATTAAAAATACGTCCTGTTATAGCAGATGACAGGCATTGGAATTTTACACCAGATCTGGTTGTATTATAAACTAGAACTAGTTTCCAGAAATCTATGAATGAAACTTCACAGAACTATACTTTTACAGCCTTTACCTCATATAATATTGACCACTGCATTACCTCCCAGCAATATTGAAGCATTCCTTATGCTTTCTAACTAGCCATAACCGCCAGTGAAAACCAGATTTCCTTGCAAGTTCCTCCATTAAACTGTGGACTTGTTACATGCTCATCTAGATAAGCAGTAGAATTTTAGCTACCTGTTATCCAAGGTAAAGGTGACATTTTAAGGGCAAAATAATTACGTGCAATTGAGCCCTTTTCCCTATGCCTATTCGTAGGATCATTTAGTAGGCAGTGTGTATTTGGTCTGGCTGAGATGGAGTTCATTCTCCCCACAGCAGCCCCCACAGAGCTGTGCTTTGCATTGGTCACGGGAAAGATGCTAATAACACTCCTCTGTTTTGGCTCTGCTGAGCAGGGCTGGCACAGCACCGGTGCTATCTCCCCTAAATTCACAGTAGGCTGGAGGTGGGAGATACCTTGGGAGGAAACACAGCCAGGACAGCTGACCCAAACTGACCAAAGGGATATTCTACTCCATATGAGATCATCACAGATATAAAAGCTAAATTAAAAGGGAAGGAAATGGCAGGGGAGTATTTGCTATTTACAGCACTTTCCTTCCAGAGCAACTGCTTCCTGGGAAGTGACAGGACATCACTTGCTGATGGGAAGTAGAGAATTAAATATTTTGGTTTGGGTTGGTTTTTGGTTTTTTTACCTTTTATTACACATGCACAATCTTCACTTTTTCTTTATTAAACTGCCTTTAGCTTAACCTATGAGGGTTCATCCTATTTTCTCCTCTCTATTCAGCTGCAAAGGGGAGTGATGGAACAGCAGGTACCTGGTGTCAAGCCAAGGTCAACCCAATTCACAACATTAACTTAGATAGCATCACTTCAGTAGTTCTGCAGACTACTTATGCAGCTAAAATTACACAGGCCCAAGGCATCTGAAATGGCCAGAGCAAACCAGCAGAGTGGTCCAAAAGGTCAAAGGTCTGGTCTGAAACTGGAAGTCACGTAAGACAACCATTGGTATGGTATTTTCAGCTAAAGCACAGACTGGAAGGATTCTGTTTATCTGTTTGTATATCAGTTTCAACCTGTACAGGAATATCAATTACTTTTCAAGGATAGCCCTCGCCTTGTTATTTCAAAAGTGAGGAGTGATAACAGCATATGTTGATTTTCTTATCTTTCTCACAAAAAGTCACAATTTAAAATAAACACTAACCTTGCATCTCACAGAGAAAAGGACATTTATTCACCAGAATTTTTAAAGGTGGGAAGTTCAATTTAATAATAACAAATATATTAAATAACAAAGCTTTAGAAAATATATGTAATTAGGTGAGAACATGGTCATTTAAGCAGATATTTCTATTGAATCTTTGCTAGACTCCATGCTTGTCACCAAATTAGATGTTGTCCCATGGTATGCATTATAAATGAGGCAATTCATTTCATGAGGTTTATAACCAGTGACTGGAATTATAATCAACAATATATATTAGTGCCTTGTAATATCTACAATATTTTGGAGCTTATTATGGGTTCACGCTAGTTGCATGTGACAGTAACTCCCCTGTCTTTGTACAGACTCCTGATTTATGCTGGGGTACACAAGAATAAAGTCTTCAAATTCATATCAAATATTTCGGAGCTTAAATATGCTTTTAAGGTACACAGTATTGTCAGACCATTTACATACTACAAGGCATTTTCCAAAAACAGAAAAGGGGGATTATTTTGTTTTTAAATGGCTATCATCATTTACAAACTGCAAGCCTCCTATTTGCATAAAGCTGAAGGTCATTTACTCCCTTAGCCCCCAGAAACAGGAAAGTAATGAGACTATTCTTTTTTTCCTTTTTGAAGCTACATGCAGCAATCCTGACTCTCTTCTGCAAGTTTGATTTAAAAAAAAGTAATAAAATCCATCTTTTCCTACACCTATCACTGAATCATACCAAGAAGTTTTTCCATCTCTCTCAGCAGGAAATGCCCCCAACTCCAACAGCTGAAATCATTTAAAACACATCACAGTAATCTTATCCCATAGGTATCTACTGAAATTTTCTACCATACATATCAGATCCATTCTCTAGCCACATGTCAAAGAAATAATAAAATAATACCTTAAGTGCCACAAAACCAACAAGAAAGAATTTCTGCAAAGTCAGCATCCCTACAGAAACTTGGTGAGGGTGGGAATTGTTCAACACATTTGCACCTAAAATTACAGAAAAGCAGGCTTTCTCATTGACAGGAAATGCCAGACTCCAGGACAAGCAAGACTAAAATATGGAAGTATTAGCCTCTATACAAAACAGGGACTCAGTCATATTGCCCAGGGAAGACTTCCTGTATTCCAGAATCTCAGTGAAATTAAGCTTTGCTAATTTTTCTTCTCCTCCTTAAATATATGCTACTATATTAAGTGATACCCTCAATTTTCTTGGTCAGGTACATAGGCTCCCTGTATCTACAGCTTTCAATCAGCCCCATTAGACATACTGTCCTGATCTTGGAAACTCTTCCTAGGTCTGCCATTCCTTAAATCCTGCCTCTGAGATCTCCAAGGTCTCTTCTGTAAAGACAAGGCCAAAACCAGGTGAAACCCAGTCTCATCTGGCTCCTGGCATGGGAGCATAAAGCACGGAAATTCTAGTTGAGCTATCCAATTCAATAGCTCTGCAAAATTTGCCATTCCCAAGAAAGCCTGCTTAGCAGGTTTGCTGCCCAGCGACACGATCTGGAATCCTGACAAGCAGAGTGCCACAAGACTGATGATGCAAGGCTTTCAAGATACTCAGCTCAAAGGCAGAACTAAGAAGTGGACAATTCTGACCTTAAACACTAGAAGAGTTCACATCAATCCTATCTCAGATCCTGCTGAACAGAAATCCCACCGCTCTAAAAATGTTGCAAAGAAAACATTCCAGGCTTAAGAAGGTGACATTCTTCTGAACACATCTAATTTCTTCTGTTTATCTCTAAATATTTGTCCACACTCAGTAGCATCTTGGCTCAGCATGTCATTTTCTACACATTGATCCACTAGGCTGATTAGAAGAGAGATGGAAATAAACTTTTGCTAACAGGAAAAAAAACAAAAACAAAACAAACAAACAAAAAAACCCCAACCAAACAAACAAAAAACACACAAAACAAAAAAGAACCAAGAATTGAGCTGAGCTTCAAATGCTCTGCTCGACTAAGTTCCAGCCAAAGCTTTCAGGTATGAGACTGGTTATTTCACAAAGCTGTGAAACAAGGATCAAGAACATTCAGCAGTTACTTGGGAATTATAAGAAATCCAGCGTGTTTCAACCATTAATCATATTCTTACTAAGATTCTCAATACAACATGTTATTGTGAAAGCTGGATGCATAGGGAATCATTCTAACCTCTGAAGAATATTTTGACTTGATGGGATATGAAAATAGTTTTATAACTATGTAAAGTATAGCAGAACCATATACACTCAAAGAGACCTGATTTCTACTATTGCAAGTAATTATATTGTCTAGGCCACTGAAATATCATGTTGAAACACTTAGCTAGAAAAAGACATTGATTGGGTTTCTCGTTACAATAAGCATAAATCTAGAGTATTGGCACTGAAGCAAGAGTTCCTGCACAGCAGTGCCAAAGCAGCACAAGTGTACCACTATCCTACCAAAATTCTTTAGCTTCTCCTGTCTTGAAAGCTACAGCTGAGAAATAAAAATAAACCACCCCATAGTCACACAGTAGAAATCCATAATGATGTCAACATTTTATACTGAGAATCTGAAGGGCAAAATTTACTCAGCATGAAAACAAAGGAAGAAAAACCTGTACTATAGAGGAGGAGATACACTAGACAGAAGACTGAGCACATCCATTTCATACATGGAGGCCAAGGTGTAGAAAGAATAAACATTTCTGGGGGTTTTTTTTAAAGATTTGCAGAAAGTCCATGACCAGTCTGAAACAAGATGAATATAAAACCACTGAAACTTCATACTTAAAATAAACATGCAAGGTCAGTTGATCAGGAAAACACAGAAGGTGTTAAGCCATGAGCCAAGAAAAACACTCTCTCATTCAAGCCAGAGATTTAGGAGGAAAGAGAGAAAAAATATGACTTGGTGAGTAGCCACTGTAAAAAGTGAACAGCAGCACAAAAACATTAACATCTTGGCCTTAAAGAGATTTTGCAGCATGGTCACTGGCATTCAGCAAAAGGGAAAAAAACACATATCACTGTAGAGTCATAAATAAATTGCTGAGACATAACAGAGGTGAAGGACTTTTTGAAGAATACAAAAAAGGCCATATAGACTTGTCACATCAAACCAGGGAAGGTTGGTTTCCCAGAACATGAAGTAATAAATGATAACTGAAGAAAAGGCATGAGGTAGTCTTTCACATGACTTTCCGACTTGGACAGGGATGACAAAGGACTTAGAGAAAAGGGGTTTAATTCTTTGTAGACCACTATGTTTGCATAACTCAAATGTCTCTTTGTTTGCTTCCCCCTTGAAACCTTCTACCTCCAACTTGCATTATTTACCCTTACCCACACTGACATCTGTCAGCTGGGTTCTCAGAGCAATTTAACTGGTATGTCCTCAACTGGCCAGTTGTGCTCAAAAGGACACTACTGTTCCCCAGGTTCCCCAGCTATTCCTTATGCACAAACACAGCTATTCACTTACCACATTCATATGTGGCTTCTGCTGCACTGTGCTTGATTCTCCACTACAGATTTCCAGGAAGTAATCACGCAGCTGAGCAATCACAACTCCCAGTGCAATAAAGTGCCCCACTTGGCTCCCTTCAACAGACAGTGCCTTCTCCACAGCATCTAGAGAACAAGCAAGGATGTTCTTTATATCAAACATGCATGGAGGAATGGACCACCAATGCACACCCTAGAGCCTGTATTTTTTAGCTTTTACTCTTTGTCCCTTAAAACAGGAACAAGCAGGAGAGCATTTGACAGCATTTGAAACATGAAAAGCAGCAGATTTTATGTGGAGTGCAGAAGTCACAGAAATGCAGATATTTTGCCTTACACAGCAAACTAGCTTCTGGTAAAAGAGCTACAGAGTAAGTTAGTCTCAAAATATATGCTTAAAGCAGGTTTTCTGGTTTCAGTACTCACAGACCCTATAAATGAGATTCTGTTCTTGGATACCTGGAATTGAAAATATAAGCCACCATAAGAACACAGTATAGGAGAAGGGACTGGTGTTCTGGCAGAGGTATCTGATATGACACTTCAAAATTAGTAAGGAAGTCCAAATCATTCCATACAGTAAAAGAGCATTCAGAAGCCTCCCTTAAGCAAAACTCTACACAGTGAGCTATTTTTGACTGTACAAGATAAGAGCTTCTCTTTAAACTTCTTTTACAAAACATATTTTTCTTCTGAAATTCCTTTCAAACTACTCTTGGACTGGTTAAGAACCCTCCTCAAGTCCCAGATGCAGAGAGTTAATGTAGAAGACTTTCTCTTCAGCTGTTATTATGCAGAATAAGGACCAAAGTAAGGTTTTCAACCTTTCCACGAAAGAGGAGTCTCTACCAGTCTGTATCTATTTCAGGAGGATGATTCTGCAAATAAGCCTGTGAATGCCTATCACCACTCAGATGGACAGTGACAGTGAAGTCTTGCAACACATGAAGGTATGTCTTCCTAAATCAGGAAGGGGAAATAGGCTTACTGCAGTCACCATACACATTTGCGTTAAGTCTTTTGAATAAAAGACAGGGCTGTATTGAGACATGCCTTCCATAATTACATTCAAAGAACTGCTGCTTTGATCCAAGTCTGTCCCGTACAGTTCCCATTGCTTTCATAACCAAGTTCCTGGTGACACATAGAAACAGCACAGATCCCTTCCCTGTGTCAGACTCATAGTTTTTTGAGGTGGTGGGACCCAGCAGCATTCTTCATCAGTTTCCCACTCTCTGCAAAGGGGGACTTGTTTTGTTTTCTACAGCATCAGGAAAAGATATAACACAAATAATATTTCTTCAACTGGAGCACCCTGTGCTGTCCTCCTTTCAAACATTCAAGTCATTTACCTCTCAAGTATTTGCGTAGACACAGAAGAAGAGGGCTTCTGATTTTGTAAGCCCATGCACAGGGTGCAGGGCTCAGCAGCAGCTGTAGGACAAAATAATACAATTTTAAATCAAGGCCAAACATTAATTCTGCTCTCACTATGGTTAAAAGAAAAAAAAAAAATCTTCATTGATTTCACAGTGCTGTTGCCAGATTATACCCTTTTCATTATATTATCTGCCTCCTGTCCCCAAAAGTCTACCAATCACCTATGATAGTATCTCCACAAAATTGTAAGGGCTGCAGAGACCTTTCTAGTGATTTTCAGATAGACATCTGCAATGAACACAGACAATCATCTCCCCCTGAGTTAGGCCAATTGAGCTCTCCAACATTACCCAGGTTATTGCTACCATGAGAAGGAGGGCTAAGGTCTGTAAAAAAGACTTCAGGATTTTATCGGTTTCCAAAAATACTCTCAGAAATCTTGTCATAGCTTCATATTTAATTACAACAATCTTAATTTGTAATAATCAAGAGCAATAGCATAACTACGAAATCACTGTATTCTAAATACCATGCTAACAATTGGCCTCCCTTAAGAGTAACTTTCTAAAAGTACCTAACATAATGCTAAATTGTACGCAATGCAAAACCTAAGGAAACCCCAAATCCATTATTAAAGATGCATATTCCAATGCCTATCATCTAATATGAAATGTATTTGCAATACTTGACTTTTTTGCAGAACTAGGAAGTGTTTTATGTATCAAATACTACCAAACAGAACAATTTTTTGAAACAGAGTAAAATAAAATTTAACAGCTTCAAAACTGGAAGAACCATGGGCCCTTCCCTTAAAAAATCCTGTTGTAACAGAAAAGGTTGTACCACATTTTTTAAAAACAAATTTGGATTTTACAAACTAATATTTTGTGAAATTTATTACTTAATTTCTTTTCAATGTAATTAAATACTGGAGTTTCTAAAACAGCCCTTAATTCTGCTGCTGTAGTAGTGAGGACTCCCACTTGCACATAAAGGTCTGAACACTGCAGTTTTCACACAGCTACTGGTGAGATAAACCCATAGCTGACTAGAACTTCTGCTGCAGTAAGAAAAGCACCATCTACCCCAGGAAGTAACAGAAGTTAAATCAGAACTAATTTAAGGGCACAACAGAGAGGGGAACCACAAAGGTGCTTAAAACATTGGTTTGCCCTTCACCGTGTTTGGTGAACTGCCTTGCAAAGGTTTTTAATGAGGATTGATGACCAGCTGGGGTTAATGGCCCTCAGCTGCACCTCAGGCCATTAACTCCTCCCTATCAGTTATTAATCCCCAGGAAATACCCTGCATCTCTCTCCTTATTGTTTAATCATAAGTAGCAAGAGATGATGAACCAGTCAAGATCCTGGCATGGTGTGAGTACTCCTGTTCCTGCCTCTCCACACAGCGTGTCTTGTGCTTTAGAACAAACTACTTAGATATTACCACACTGAGGTCACAAAAGGATGAAGAAACACATGTGACAGTGAGAAAATAAACATTTTATCTGCTGACTGCATTTCACATTTCTTCTTTAGAATAAACATAATATTTATAGCTTGTATACTTTGTGAAATTACACAAATCTGTTTGCAATCCCACTGCTATTAGACAACTGGGGGCTCTTTTCTCTGTAGCTCTAGAGCATATGATGGGGCCAGTGCTCTAATTACTGCTGATTTTAGAGCAAGACAGTATCAAGCAGATGTTATTAAATTATATCCTGAGAAGTAAAAGCCCTATGGTCAGACCAAGACACTGCACCCAAGAGGCCTGTGGAAGTACAGAATCATAGGGCTGGAACACTATGCTTTCCTTTGGAAGATGCACAGCTCAAAGGAGAGTCAGTCCATCCCTACCCTTGCTTTTCCCTACCCATTGAAACAGTGGTCTGGCCCAGTCTCAAACCCATATGTTAGCAGAGGATGGTCAGAGAGTTTGTGCTTGGAGCTAATATAAAAGTAAGATCACAAATTTTATGTTTTAATTCTGTTGCAGAGAAAGACTGTAGTAGAAATGGATTTGGTTGAAAAAGGGAAGTGGAATTTGTATCATATGACATCCCATGGATAAAAATTATTTAGTCTTTCTTTACTGTTTGCACTCCGGACTTGAAATTTCTGGGA
Source organism: Hylia prasina (assembly GCA_013397195.1). NCBI lineage: Eukaryota > Metazoa > Chordata > Aves > Passeriformes > Sylviidae > Hylia > Hylia prasina. The sequence continues at coordinate 393,444 of VYXD01003151.1, forward strand.
AGTGGCTAGGGATCAGGACATATATGAGTAACATATATGTTACTCATTAATTCATGCCTGATGAGTTCCCCCACTCTGAAAGCCGACACCCAAATACACTAATGAGTGATCTGAAGAGCATCTATCTTGACTGCATCTTCACTGAGAAACCCTACATGCTCTCTCAGTGTCATTTTGTATCAGCCTCACAGAAACAGCAAAAAAGTTTACTTTTCCATTTAATTCTTTCCCTTTCCAGTTTATTTGGACTGCCTGTGTTGGGACTCTTTTGGGGCACTGACATTTTTTAAGTGGATCAACAAATTACGTTCTCATGTCTGAGAAAACTCTTACAGGTAAAATGAAATTGTGACTTTCAATCTGAACACTGAGAAGATCATTGTCAATAAATGCATAAAAATATTTAGGGAACAGACAGTACCTCAAGCCCCAAAGGCTACAAGCTGTTGATTACTATTATGCTCTTTAAAGGGAATAAGATAACATAGAGCTTCAGATCAAAATATAGACCTTTCTAGGTCACATTTACCAACGGTCCATGGTGACATAAATCAATTACCTATTTTATTTGTACACAAATCATAAATTAAATGGATGTTCTACTACCCTACTTAAATGTAATTATCTACAAACATATACAACACTTTTTGTGCTTCTTCTGACAATGTCATATTCTTCGTAGTTGTGGGCAGGACACAGTTCGAACATTTAGACACCCATTTAGAGAGTTAGATCTAAAAATCAACATTTGTTCAATAAAAGTTCTCCCAAGATCTGGGTGCTGTCAAAATTAACAGAAGAATCAAAAAAACCACATTTGTTCAAAGAGGTTGTATATCAAATTCCAGAACAGCTTGTTTAGGTCCTTATACCACCTCAGCTGTAACAACTTTCTCATCAACTTCAGTAGGCTTTGGATCAGGCTCCAAGTTGGAATGGAAGTTGATGATAAAAGTAGGAGTGCACTGGTTGATGCCAACAGGCTTTGAATCAGTCCATTGTCATGAAAGCTGTTTACAATGTAGGAATAAGTAATCCATGCTGTGCTATATACACTACCTCTCTTCTGAGGATAATTAAACTAGTGTAGCTTACTGACTCACTGTTTTTACCATTTGCACAGCCAACTGATGTATTGCTGAATATTTTCTAAAATAAATCTTTAAATATTTTTTAAATTGAAAATCCAAAGGTTTTCATGGGGTTTATAAAAAAAATACAGTAGAAGCTCTCTTCCTCCTACATTAGTTTCTTCTAACCTAAGAGCCAAGCTAATTCTGATGAAACATCTTTATATCAACTGCCCATGTTTTACAGAATGTTTTTCCTTAATTAAATGAATCAGATATATCATAGTCATATTTATTAAACTTTGTTAATTATTACGTACATTCTCACACAAAGAAAAATGTAAAGATTTGTTTAATGTCATATCTATATATGGCAGATAATGAAATTATAGTCATTAAAGTTATTGATTTAATTCCTTTGCCTGGAAGTAGGTGAGGGAACTATGAATACATATGTCAGTTCACTTTAGTACTAAAAACACACATTGTAAGCAGCAAAAAGTGTACATTTTTAAAGATCACTTGTGAAATGTGCTGGACTTATAATGTCAGATTCCAAGCCCTTCTGTTTCTATAAATGATTTACAGAATGTAAGGAACTCCTATACAGCTATTGTGCTTGCCTCTTAGAATGGGAATTAAATAAGCAGTTATATCAATCTTAAGCTTTTGCACTATTTTTTTTGTAAAATACACACTTAAACCCAACTAATCACCAGAATGGGCTTCCACAGAGACTAATGACTAAAATTTCTTGGTTTACATTATGGAACAGTGGTTCACAATGGTCTCTCCTATCCTTAAAGGATATAAGTACATTACGAAAACGGTGCTACAGAGTAGCTACTATAATATAAAGAAGTTATTTTCATGTCGTTATAATGATAATTCACACTCATGAGCTAATTGTTCCTGTAGCTTTCTATCAAACATATAATAAGGAAACACTGGATATAGTCCTTCAGAAATGTCTGTTGAGGGGGTTTTGGTCACTGGTATTCACTGTTCACAAACCAGCCAACCTAGGAATTCAAATTAGCAGCTGAATGCTAAGACAGAGAACAAGGTCTAGAAAATAAGTCTGCCTGTAGTTCATGGAAGCAGACACAGAGGCAGTTCAGCCCACTGAAGATCTTTGAACAATGGTCTGTGTACCTGGGAATGATCCTAACTGCCTGTTTCAGATGCTGCCTTATCTCATGTTCCAACTCTGTATCAGGTCACAATAAGGCACATATGATCTCTTCTCCCATTCTGCCCTGACTGCTGCAAGACAGAAACCTGACCTTCTTGGCCAGGAGGCACCACAACGTGCTCCAACTAGACCTCTGATTTAGACAAATCAATCTTATGGCTCGGACACATGCCCCATCACATACTCACAGGTCAGTTAAACACAGCCTTTGTCCTTGGAAATACGATCTACAGATAACGTGCACCTAAATGGGATCCCCTGGGTAAATGCTTGCAACTGGTTGGGATGAATCCAGTCTTTATAGGTACATCACACCTGAAGGATGGGATGTCATCCAGAGGGATCCAGACAAGCTCAAGGAGTGGGCCCACAGGAATCTCATGAAATTTAACAAGATCAAGTGGAAGGTGCCACACATGGGTCAGGGCAACCCACCTTTATCAGTACAGGCTGGGGGATGAATGGATTGAGAGCAGCTCTGCCCAGAAGGACTTGGGGGTGCTGGGGGATGAGAGGCTGGACATGACCCAGCAATGAGCACTCACAGCCCAGAAAGCCAAATGTGTTCCAGGTTGTTCCAAAGCAACCTGGCCAGTAGGGAGAGGGAGGGAATTCTGCCCCTCTGCTCTGGTGAGGCCCCACCTGCAGTGCTGCACCCAGGAACAACATCGATCCATTGGAGCAAGTCCAGAGGAGGCCACCAAGATGATCACAGATATGGAGCTCCCCACATAAGGAAAGGCTGAGTGGATTGGGTTTGTTCAGCCTGGACAAGAGAAGGCCTTGGTGTGACCTAATTGTGACCTTCCAGCTACCTGGACGGAGCCTACAGGAAAGATGGGGAGGGACTTTTTAGAAGAGCATGTAGTGACAGAAAAATGGGGAATTGATTCAAACTGAAAGAGAGTAGGTTCAGATTAGATATTAGGAAAAATTCTTTACTGTGAGGGAATGAGGCACTGGAATAGGTTGACCAGGGAAGTCAGGATATCCCATCCTTGGAAGTGGACAAGACTAGGTAGAATGGGGCTCTGAGCAACCTGGTCTAGTGCAAGGTGTCTCTGCCCATGGCAGGGGAATCGGAACTAGGTGATCCTTAAGGTACCTTCCAACCTGAGGCATTCTATGATTCTACTAATATAATTGTTTACTAGGAGCAAAGATAAGGACATATTCATCTCTAACTCTCTGAAATACAAATCTTAAATTTGGTATTACCTAATATTTTTTATTATTCTACAGATAGTGACAGAACAAAATGCAACAGTAATATAAAGCAGCACTATAAACAAGATCTATTTTCCACTACAAAACTCGCCTGCATTTTTAACACTACAAATACAGACCTATATTCAATCCTTCAGAACCCAGCTTGCATTTTGAACATAAATTTGTTTCGCCTTACTCATTGGGAGAAGGAAGAAATCTAATCAAATTCTACTGAGTGTTTTCTCTGCTATAATTTAGTGGTAAAACTGGCAGGCTGCCTAACCACGTCAAAAAAAGATACATTTGAAATGCTGTAACTATAAAATAACAAGGAAGCTTTTAGCCACATTCATGTAGTGGAGAGTATGAAAATGTTTACTTGTAATGTTGTTAGCATATGAAAAGATTAATCTAACAGGAAAATACATTTTAAAGTTGTGAAATTGTCTTGCTTGGTGTATAAATATTTTATGTAAATAAAAGCGGATTTGAGATTCATATAACATTTATATATTTTTAAAACTAAAGGCATAGCAACTGACTCTGCAAGGCATTTTTCAGCAATCCCCTCACTCTGCTATCTCCAGTAACGCCTTTATTTGTTTATATTAGCTTTTCCCCTAATGAAGATGGCGCCGGTGGTTCTGTCTGGCTGAGCTGCTGACAGGACACCATCAACTTCCAGGGAAGGCATCACTGAGGGGGAGCAGTCTGGTGTTCAGCTCAGTGATTCTCATTGCAGGCTACAGTGAAGGAAAATTGATGCCAAAGACATGAATAAGGAAAGGTGACTTTTCCTCAAAATTGTGACTTGAGAATTCTGAGAAAATTGGGGTGACATATAGGGATGCTGATCTAAGTGCTTCAAATATCTGAGCTCATTTCTGCAGGTGGGGGGGGGATTTTTGCCACTTTTTTCATCAAGTTGTGGCCAGAACACAAAAGTAATTTTAGATTGTTGAGGAATTGGATACAGCTTCTCAATCGCATGACAGAGAGGGGTAAAGGGGCCTAAACACAAACAAAAAAAACAGACATTCTTTTTTTTCTTTCTAATTCAACTTAATCAGAGCTTATTTTTATTAATTTTTGTTATTTGGGACAATTTAAAAAGTGTCCTCCATTCAAGAAACAGAACAGAATGGCCTGCAGACTAAGGGCCAACTAACAATACCAAGTAATTTTCATAAGATGCAGGCAGTTGTTGTCACATGCAACCTACAAGTGGGATTATTTTGTGGAAGAACCACCATTTTCTGCCAAATTTCAAAGCTTTTTCAAAAGTTATGGCAGCCGGTAAATGTCTGAGTCAAAACTCAAAGCTACAACCAACTATTTTACTGCTTTAGAGACTCAAATTCACAATTTTCCAGAGAACAAAAATGTGTCCATTAAAGAATCTTCAAACTGACACATTTTCTTTGTAAGCCAGATAGTATTAAAACCCAACTGAAGAACAAAATAGTCCATATCTGGTTATTGGGAAATATAATGAGTTACTGCCTACCAAATCATAATTATGGCACTAGATTTTTTTTTTAATAACAGTTGTTAAAAAGGAAAACTTCGATTATCCATGTAGCTGTTTGATATAGTTAAAGAAACATTCTAATTTAGGATTATAATATAAATTATTTCTCTATTGTTAAATCTAAATAAAACTGAAAGTGATAAATACATTGAAGTTTATACAGTGATAAACATAATGATGTCTGTGGATTTGTGTCACAAAGTTAATCAAATCAATAGCATTAAATTCAAATCTAAATATTATTTCCTGGACGGAAGCATAGCCAAGTTTACAAGGAGCGAATTTGTGGATCTGCCATTGTAAATGCTTTGTGAAATTTTGGGGCCGGGGTGAGGAATGGTGGGTTGATGCTAATATACACAAAGAACTGGATGATTCAAGCACTTTGAAACACCTAATCTTGGATCAGCAGCTTCAACTCTCTCCTAACCCACAATCAGAAGCATGCTGCATCAGGTTCCCCCGCTGGTTTTTTCTGAAGGCATTTATGTGAGCCTGTTTTGAACTCCAAGGGATTTCCTCTGAAATGAAAAATTACTCTAAAGCAGTAAAAAAGCATGGGTTTCAATTGGGATACAGAAGCTGTATCCTGAGAGTGATCCAGCAAATAGCACCAAATAGAAAACATAAAAATCTCTTGAAGATTCCTACAAAAATTTTACCGAAAGGTGCATTGTGCACAGAATTGTTCCTCATGGGGTGGATCTTAACACTTGAAGCAGCAAGTGATGAACAGAAATTATTTCATCCATGACACACAATCTGAAAGCAGGGGGGAAGACAACCACCTAAACAAATAACCCAGTTCCCAAGTATAGATCTGCATCACTCAAACGAAATACTGTTTTATTATTAATCAGAGTAAGAGAATCAACAATTAAATAATATCTTTCTTTTAAATATCAAATGCATTGAAGCAGTAGTAATTTATTTTTGTGTCATTATTTCTCTTGAAATTATGCAAAATAACATTTCTAAATGCTGGTTTTCTAAAAACATAACCATTAGGATAGTTGTTACATATTTAATTTCATGCTCCATTCAGCATAAAGCAGTTGAGAGACTGCCAGCCAGAGCAAATTAAGTAACCGGTTAGATAATTTCCTGCTTAATTGAAAGCAGGTAGTTTTTAAAAGTAATAATTGATTTTGTTTCTAATAAGTGCGTAGCTATTTCTCCCTTTTTTCTATTCCTGTTATTAAAGGAGATTGCACTAAACCTTTGTACACTGCTGATGACAGGCATGAGAAGAAAAGAACTGGAGAAAACACTGTTTATTTAGTATTTTAGGTGCTAATTGCACCAAAAATAACAGCAGAATGTCACCCCAATATTGGTCCTATACAACAAGGTCATTACTTCAAAATCTAATCCATGTCAAAAGTTCTCATGTTCATGCTCTTCAAGGACAAGAAGTGAGCCACCAACCTCAGCGAACTTCAAGGTGAAGAAGTATCAATTATTCTAGCAGACAATAATCAAACTCAGGGGAAAAAAAAAAAAAAAAAGGGATTTTGGTATTACTACTTTCCTTTACTTTTAGGAATGGTGACTCCAAAAGAAAGCTGTGATGCCTAAAGACGATAGATAAAGAAATCTCTCACTGACACTTTCATTTGGTGTAGTAGAAAAGGACTTAATTCTCTACAACTGTGCAAAACATACCTGTCACAAGCAGTTATTCACTTGAAAATTTTATTTAAAAACAAAAGAATAATTGTTCTATTAAAATGTTTGAACAAAATATTACATTTTCTGATCTAATGAAAAAATTAAGATGACTGTGTCCATATTTTTAATTCTACTTCTTTGAAAATTAACAAAAGGAAAAGCACATTCTACATGTGCAGAAAGTGTTCCTGCAATCTTTGTATTACAATCCAATGTTTTGACAAGTTGCTATAAAAAATAGTCAAATTCCAGTGTGACTCATTTTAGACTCTATCCTCATAACTGTTTAGCACCTGAATGCTTCTCTTCCACAGCTGCATATATATAAGCAATAATTCCCTAACTGAGTGACAGAAAACAACCTGGAATCTAAAATCAGTAATACATCTGTATAAAACATATTTTATCTGTATAAAAAGCAGAAGCTATAGCATCATATATACATACACACGTAGCAGATTTATAACCACCACAAAATACCGAGATGATTCTCTCAGTGAAAATTCACTGCTGATTCCAGGCTGTCAGGCATTTCCCATACTGCTATTACTGATTAGCACGCTGAGACAATTAAGACCTGCACCAGGTAGAGCAAGCAAGAGTTCTGCAGCCTGTCAGTAGGTTGATCCATGCATTACTGAAATTATTTTGTGCAGCTTTAAGTATTTAAATCTGGTGTTTAGTACACAAATCCTTCTTCTGAATTTACAGTCTTACATGCAATGATTTAAAGGAAAACACTCTATCCTCACAGAACATAATGCAGAGGCATGCAAGGGTATCATAAGATTTGGGGTTATCTCCTTTAGTACCAACCAACTACAGTCACTGGCATTTGCTAGTATGGCAAATGACATGAGGTTTTTTTGGTTTATCCACACTGACAAATCTTTAAAGAAGCTAATAATCTTAACAGCAACACTACGATGCTTTTTCTGAAAATTGTGGCTGCTAGCCTTAATGAATTCTCATTTTGCTTAAAGGTCATCCATACAGTACTTACAGTTTGCCTATTCGTACACAATGGCCCTAAATCATGCCTGTATTCCTGATAACACTCCCCCCTTTTTCACATGAGAGTACATATGTACAATTAGAACTCAAACTTCCTTATATATACGTGCAAACTTCAATCTGTAATGCTGTGGTCTAGAGTGGTTGGGGAGAGAGGTTAGTAAGTGCAAAATGGGTATTTTATTTAAAGAATTAAAAAGCACATGCCTGAACAACACGATGTCATCATGCACTGCTATTGTAACATAATCATTCATTGGCAAAACAGTTCTAAAACTTCCAGAGTTTCTCTACTTCAGGTCAGGAGTGCTTCCCATATCTCACCACTTCTGAAGCCAAATGCTGGGTTTCCTACCAGCTCATGTTTTCAGTTCTCAAAATAAAAGAAATGAAACTCAACACATGCAAAAATACTGCAAAACCTGACATTAAGTAGTATGTCTCACCTAATTTCATGTCTATGTTACAGTGATTTTCAGTTCAGGATTGGATTGGGGATGATTTACAATATCTGCTTTTGATATTTATAGGATTTCATAGTCCTCCTTTTGTCTCCTTAGAAATCAAAGAAAATGACATTAAATCTGCGAACTGCTAGGCTGTCCATCACAGACCTTAGGCCAGGATCATTTAAAGATCAAACTTATACGAAAAGAAGCTGTGGGAAAGGAAGACAGAAAATGAGGAAGAGGTAGAAATACGGTGTGGATGTGTGAAAACTGGAGGTAGGAGAGGGGGACATGCTTTACTTCGTGATAGCCAAATAAATGTTTCATGAATGGTCACTCCAGTAAAAATCTGGGATATCTAAGGGCAGTGGAAAAATTTCTGGTGGACATGCCTCTTCATATAACCTTTACCCCTCCACTCCAAACCCCCACCCAAAAAAAAACCCCAACCAACCAACCAACCAGACTTAAAGATTTCACTCTTTATACTTAATCAAATGGCAGACATCCAAATTCTGCTTTGTTATTAAGTTATTAAGAGTTGCTGTCAAGTGACTTGGTCTTGTTGAACCAAAGGACTAAAGGCAGCTGATGCTTAAAAGGAACAAAGATACGGGATGAATACTTTCAGATTGTGGCTGCATATTTACTGTATCATATATACACATGTATGGTGTAAGTATACATACATGTAACTCACATAAATACACTCTGCTTATGTTTAGATTCTGCAGTCCAAAAATATGCAGAGTATTAAACGTGTGCTTTATTCCTGGTATTTTTAGCAGTCCTTCCACTGTTTGAAGACAATGGATGCTTTGCTATTAGGACAAACTTTAGGGTGCTGAATTGAATAATGACCACAGGACAGAACTGAGCCAGCTGTAGTTGGCCAAAACAACTAAATAAGCTATTTTCAAAACCACCCCTAGCTGACCCCAACTTACATCTTCTCAGTTTTACATTAAATTTGTGCCAAGAGCTCATGGACGATTAATATCATTTTATGAGTAAGTCTAATTTCTGAATTACTTTCTGTTAAGTATTTCAGTGCAGCTATTTTCCCCCACAAGCTTTAGAAAGAAAATGAGTCATTACAGATTGCTAATGCATAACTATAGATTAATATATAATAAATCATATGACTATGAATTTGTATTCAAAACATTCATTAGAACAGGTTTATTTATCTAAAATACACAAATGACCACTGTGAAATCTGTTCTTTGGAACAGAGACAATGCTGCACATCCAAACAAGTAAAAAGTTTTGGGGGAAATTAGGACAAAAATAGCATAAAGTGTTGTTTATTAGAAGTTTATGTATATGCAGACAAACACAAATCCTAATTTCTTTCTTACTTGCAGATTCAGATTGCAATTAATTGGCTCCTAAGAAGGCTGGACTGTAAGAGCAAGAGTTTCTAGACAAAAGTTGATTTCTAAGCTTGCCTTATCTTAATGACCTCAACCAGAACCCTACCATCTACTGAAATAAAAATTCTGTCAAGTTTTTAGAAAATACAAAGTCACAGGAGCAAGGAAAGATCTTCTCTCTATCAAATAAGTATTTGAAGAGGGCAGCCTGGCCAACAGAAAGTCTTTAATTGATCAAAATTAGTTACAACTCGGAGGAAAAGGAAAAATTCTCTCTTCTTGCTCCAATCTTAAGAACAAACTATCTTGGAGAAACCTATTCAAAAGCAAGATTAAAGGCCGAGATGCCTCTTGCAACACACCATGCTTAGTCTTGTCTTCTTCTGAGAGTTTATAGTTCTGATCAGATGACCCTCTGCATCATCTACATTCTTCTGTCACTTAACTTGGACTCACAGCTGTCACAGCTGAAAGGAAGCTAACAAAGTTCTTTGAAATGTTAAATGCAGTTTTTATTTTAATAGCTAGAAAAATAAAACTTAACTTCAGACACCTAAAATCTTCATGAAAATCTTGAGCAAGTTCTACATGAAGGTTCTGATTTTACAAGTGACCTGTTTGCTAGGTCACATTTAAAGACAAATCTATTCAAAATTAAGCACTATGGGTAGACCTACATTCTGAACTGTTATTAATCTCAAAACATCTGCCATAACCACCTTTCTGAAGTGTCCTCTAGAGGAAAAGAGAAATGGGGAGGAGAGGAGGAGGGGAAGGAGAAGGGTCCATTGGAGAAAACATGCACAGCTTTTGTCATATATTAAGATAACCAGCTACACACTTTTAACTTCAGCATTTTAAGTCTACACTGGAAATGGTGATTCCTAGGAAAAAAATAGTTCAGCATGGGTTGGCCAAACAAAAACAAGGTCTGTATATATGTTATTAGATCCCTGAGGGTTGAAAGAAAAGTCTCTGTTATTCCCTGAAGGGAGAACAGAAAACAAACATAACCCCTACTAAATAAAATAAGCTGTACTGTGAAAAAAAATGATCTACTCTTCCTCCTCTCTCAAATAGGAAAGCTGTTAATACCCTCAGCATTTCAGTGAGGAGCAAATTACTTTGGCCACAGGAGTAGCTATGGCTCTGTCAAGACAGGACCCTAGTTAATTAGCTGGATTCTGCTGCTGAAGCTGTCCTTCCTCATGGTCCAGCAGGATGCCCTTTAGGATAGCCTAGTCAGCCTCTGTCCCAATGTTATACAGAGTTCCTCTCTATCTGCTGGCTTCGCCAATCACTCAGTTGATTTTTTCTCAAGATTTCACCTAAGAGAAATATAAAGAGAAATTCTGGCAATCTGTCATGCAGATTAGTGTCCAGAGTCTGTGCCCATAGGTAGTGTTGGGTGGACCAGCAGGTGTCTGGATGATTCAGCTTCCCTTGCTTTTGTCTGTTCCTGCTTCCTGTGCAGCAGTGATGGGGTTTATTGACTTAGAACCACAGAATTTTTTAGGCTGGAAAAGACTAAATACAGTAATAAGATGCTTGATTTCAACTGTTAACCAGACACTGCCATTCGCCATTAAACCATATCCTTAAGTGCTACATCCACATGTTTTTTAACATTTCAAGGGATAGTGAAGTCTATTCTATGGACAGCTTGTTCCAATGCTTGCTTTTGCAAAGAAATTTTTCCCAATATCCAGTCTAAATCTCCAATTGCAACTTGAGGCCACTTTTCATCCTGTTTCTTGCTATTTGGGAGATTTGACTGACCCCCACCTGGCTATACCCTCCTTTCAGGCAGCTGTAGGGAGCAATAAGGTCTCCCCTGAGCCTCCTTTTCTCCAGGGTAAACGCCCCCAGCTCCCTCAGTCGCTCCTAATCAGACTTGTGCTCCAGACCCTTCCCCAGTTCCATCGCTTCCTTCTCTGGAAACGCTCCAGCACCTCAATGTCTTGTGGTGAGAGGCCCAAAACTGGACAGAGAACATGAGGTGTGGCCTCACCAGTGCTGAGTACAGGAGACAATCACTGCCCTGGTCCTGCTGGTCACACTATTGCTGACACAAGCCAGGATGCCATTGGCTTTTGGGCACTGCTGGCTCATTTCCAGTCCCTCTTCCCCCAGTCTGTAGCACTTCCAGGGGTTGTTGTGACCCAAGTAAAACACTTGACCCTGACTCTTGTTGAACCTCAAACAATTGTGCTGCAGCACCACATTCGAGGGTGTTGAATGCCCTGACAGCCCAGAGGAAGTGGAAACTGGTCTTGCAGGGCTGAGTTTCTACCTCAGAGTATATTCAACAGAATGGTCACTCTTCCTCTAGGACTGCTTGGTAACATTACCAGGGGCAATCTCCTCTCTTCCCAGTCTTGGCCAGTACTTTCATATTGCCATCAACCCCTATCTTGGCCACCAAAGTAGGAACTTCCAGGCAATAGAGTTCCAGTTGTTGACAGACCTGGAATGTAACACCAGAGGGAACTTTCAGTTGCTAATGCTTCCATGCTTCCATTGCGAACACCCCAGATGGAATTCTGTTGCTAGGGGAACCTCCAGCTGGTTGTACTCCACAGGTGAAGAGCCCAGACATATCCAATGCTGTGCTAACTGGGTAGGATGAATGTCAGGAGTGGTGAAACATACAGAGACACAGCAGAAGAAACTTGGCTCTTGGCTCTTCCTCTGAGGAGCCCTATGAATATCAGTAGCCATTTTCCATCATTTGTGAGCCACGTGGACTATTACTAGCTTTGACTATATTTGCAGGGTTGTTGATGAAGTGGGGGAACGGAGGCCTGTGTGAATCCCACAGGAAGTGCAGTAGGAAGAACATGAAAAGAGAACTCTATAGCCAGGATGTATCATTTCAACCTGCTGAAACTAACATACCAGCTTTAGTTAGGTGGACAGGCCACCTTTTTGAAAAGGAATATGAAAATTTCTTTCAATAAACAGGCTGGAATTTCAAGGTTAGATTTGAAATCTTAGTTTCCTGTTGCTATTCATTCCAGAGAAATGCAGTTGATATAGTAATTGTATTTTTTTCCCACAAATTAATCTTAGTCACATTGTTATTAATAATAGTAATAATTAATAAAATAAATAAGTAATTATAATATTCAAATTTGAGGGGGCTGGATACTTTATGTATCCATACATGCCCACACCACACAAAATCCCATTTTTTAATCCAGTTAACATAGTTCATAAAGTTAATATGAGCCCTCTCATGGCCAGGCCCCCTCTTGGGTGACTCCAGGGATGTAATGACACATAATAGAAATGTGCTCTTTTTCATTTCTTATCCCAGTTTAAAGCCTGGAATAAACCTCATTCAAAAATAAAGAGAAATCTAAAATGGTTCCTATTTCACAGATCCTCTCCAGCAATATCTTTTCTCTAAAACCACATCACAGAACTTCACACAGACCATGTGAAGTCAAACCTGACAGTTCTACGCTTGTTGCACAGCGCACAATTGTCCCAAATCACTAACAGCACATCTGATAAACTTTTGCATCCTGAAAAATCTGAAGGAAATGTATTTTTAATAAACCACAGTAAGAGACTCTGAACTGACACTGTTGTGTCTTCCATGAGAAAGACAGATCCCACACTACCCTATAGGTGACCTGGGTCTCAAAACCTGAAAATATCCCCACAGTGTGCCAGGGAAGAGGCTCATACAGGGTTCTTGAAATTGGTCAGTCTGCCTGCCATGGGAAGCACAGCCGAGTCCCCAACTCATCATCCTTTGTGGAGTTACATTCTCTCTGTGAACACTCCACTGAAGCTTCTTCCTCTATGCTATAGCTCATAGTAGAGGCTGCCTGAAAATACATTCTTTAGCCCTCTACCGTCTTGAATGGGCATAAAGGGTTTGTGATAATCTAATGCTACAAAAATCAGTAATAACTCTTGACTTACCAGCACCCTAGCACCCTTTAGCTTCTAAGCAAAAATGGAGAGAAAAAATGGTTCAAAATAGGACAGTATGTTTGAATACATTCCAGTTATCAGAAGCAAGAGCCATGAGGCCCCAGTAATGCAAAAAACTCCAAAGATTAAGAGAAATTTTTAACTTAGATATCTGTCACTGATATACCAAGGTAAGCATTTTGCAGAACTGAAAAGGAAAGTGTGTCAAAGACTGTTTATGAATCAATAAAAAGTCAATAAACAGTTCCTAGCACATGAAAAAAATCAATATAATGATTTCTTTTATTTTTATGCTGAGGGATTCTTTCCTTCTTGGATAAAGCATATTCTATACAACTGAAGACAAGCTTCCCATATTTCCTTATCAAGTCACTGCCACCATCACAATATTCATCTAGCCCTGTTTTGGAAACTGGGAATTGCCTGCTTGTATTTCAAATGGATGAGAAAGGATAAAAAGCTTTGAACATGTCTCAGGCATGTTGGCCCACACTACTTGACCAAAAGAAGTCCTCCAAGTTCAAAACTGTCTGCCAAGGCTGCATACATGACATTTGCTATTTCAGTTCCTATGGGAGAGTGAAGATAAGATCCTTGTGGGTAAGGAATAATATTAGACAATCTCTAGCCAAAGATTTCAGAGAATGCTTTAGCCTTTACTTTTTGGAAGTACTGAAAATGGCCCCGATCCAGTAAAGCTCTAAAGAACATAATTTAAGCACTTTGCTAGATTAGAACTGTAGCATGCAATGGAAGAGAACACAAATATCTGACTATTACAAACACTGAAAAAGGGAACATACAAGCACAGTTGAAGTTTAGTACTACAGTCAGTTTTTCCTGTGTCAAATCCCATGTTCCTGTGGACTTGCTCCCTTTCCCATAAGAAAAATTGTCAGAGTATGGACCTAGTTTTTAACACAATCCCCTTGTGCTACTGAGTCTCTCTCTACAAATTTTCTTCTTAATGCTTTTAGTGATATTTTGTGCCCAATCATATTTACCTTATGCATCTGCACATACAACACCAGATAAAGTTCATCTGCAGATACGCCACAGGTGATGTTGTAGATCAGGAATGCTGAAGCAACAGAGACACCAGGATGAGCTCTGTGCAGAGCCAATTCAGGTCTGATTGAGTTCATTAGCTAAGGCTGCAGCCTAGACCAGGGCCAGATTCACATCCATACAACTACTTTAATGTAGCACAGAATATGAATGCATCTTGCAGAGCTTGCCCAATTATCCCCATGTTGTTCTCCCAGGAGAGGTAGGTAGCAAAGTCCAGATGGATTTGAGAGGCTTTGGGATGGACTTAGGGCTATTAACCCCAGAATGAACTCAGTCTGGGCTTTGGTGGGGCACAGCACAAATTCAGCCTCGACGCAGGACCAGTGCTGAGCTCATCTCTGTGCACTGTGGAGCACAGCATGCAGGCTCTGTGCTCAGGCTGAATCAGTACCTTCCTCCTGCTCAGCACCATGCAGCATCAGGCCTCTGTCTGGACACCTGCTGCACTGGGCTCCTCAGCACTCCTGATAGCAGGAACACAGCGTAGACACACCCAAACAGGCATGGATCTGGTTCAGCAAGGCTTAACGTGTTGGTTCCATAGGATAGGAATGCTGCTGGAGTGCATCCAGGCGCATACACAGTGCCAGGTGTTCAGAGTCACTCTGGCTCCTGAGGAACTGCTGATCAAACACCACTGCAGCACGGCTCTCGCAAGAGTTTCCAAAGGGCTCCCCTCCCCAGCATCACTTACACGAGTTTGCTGTGCCTCCTTTGTACAACACCCATCTCTTCCAGCTGTCCTGAATCTAAGTGCAGCTCTCCAGGAAAACACATTATAGAAAGGTCAGATGTGAAGATGTAAAGGACTGAACCTGAGATATAACAGCATCACAATACTGATGCAAAAGGAACCCCCAAATCAGCGTAAGTTACTCCACGTAAATCAGAATGGGTACGCTATGATTGCATTATACAGAGACCATCTTTATAACAAGATGCCAGCATACCAGCCTGGCTTTTTCACATCTAAAGCATTTGGTTACAATGAGTTATAATTTGTTATAACAATGGTAATAAATTAAAAGCACAAAGGGGCAATTACAATCACATTAAAACATTCCGTAATTTTGGAAAATTAATGTTTCACTAAGCCTTCATTTTTACAGATAAATTGAGTCAGAACTGTGCTGTTCCTACACTGTGCTAACTAGTATCAGTGTTAAGCTTTTTGGAACCATATGGAAAGCTATCAATTTTTTTCTTAAGTAGGATTCTCATCACTTTGTTTAATATCATTACAAATTACACAGGCTAATATTTACAGATGGTTTCCTGTAGGAACTGTGAATCAACAAACTGCGAGGCAATAGGTAGTAACTATTCATTCTCAAAGGAAGTAGTGTGAGCTACCTGCCAGAGGGCTGTACAGAAAACCTGGGAAACTCTCTCACTTCTAATCCTTCATTTGACTCAGGGCTCCTTTGGGACTTTGGAAAGTCACAAGGGGCAAATCTGCAGCAGTATCAAACTGCAGCGTGAGAAGTTCCTGAATCACATTTTTTAAAAAAAGTATATATCTAAAATCACATTATTGGCTTCAAAAGTCACTAAATGTTTTGATGTTCCACTGTAGGTTTGTTTTATTTGTCTCCTGGTGCTTCTGCTGCAAGTTTAGTCAACTCAGACTTCAAAAGTTTTCTTAGTGAACACAAAACATAGAAGCGTATCTATGAGGTCAATAAAACAGGGTATTTGCAAAGTTTGACATCAGCCCTAGCTCTTTCACAGAGACATGGAGCATTTTAAGTTTTTCAGATGAGCTTAGAAACACTACAGCCTCTAAGCTTTCAAAATACTCAGTATCAAGATTTTCGTGTACTGGACCACAATACTGGGGTAAAAAATGTTTCACGCTTGGGCAGCTAGAGAGAAAACAGTTTCCAGAAGTACTCAGCACATGGCAGTCCTGTATGCCGTTTCCATGCAATCTTTCTCCCACCGTCTCAAAAAGAGTATCACACAATCACAGGCATGCGGAGGGAGCGTCAGAACGACAAGTCAGACCAGAAGTCTGCATGGGAGAGGTTATAGGAATCTATTTTCTTCAGCTGTGGGGGGAAAAGAGAAGCACCTAGGGAGAATACTGTAGAGATCAGCAAAATCAGTAATTATATAGATACGTGAATGTGGAATTTTTTTAGGCCACACAAGCTTCTCGAGACCTCCACCCCTGGGGGCGACTCTGGTCCCCCAGCATTTCCCCGTCGCGTAGGGCACGGGGAAAATACCTGCGGGGGGCGGGGTGGGGGGGTGGTAAAGGGTTGCACGGGAAGAGAGGGGATGGGAAGAGAGGGGATGGGAAGAGCGGGGATGGGAAGACCGGGGATGCGCGGCGGGGCGGGGGCGCGCCGGGCGCGCTCCCGCGGGCGGGCAGCTGGAAGTCATTGCCCGCGGATCGGCGTCCGCGTTGCCGCGGCGACCGCCCCGGCGGCGCCAGCTGGGCCGCAGTGTGAATGGGTGATGTCACGGGCCCGGCGCCGGCCAGTCTGGGCCGCCCGGGCCAAGGCAGCGGCCGGGAGGGGCGGAGGGAGCAGGGGGGTGGGAGCGGGAGGCGGCGGGGGCACCGGGAATCGCCCCCTCCTCCCCCCTCAGCCCGCACCCCACTTCCACGCGTGGGGCGGGAGCGCTGCCTGCATCCGCGCCGCTGCTCCCCCCGCTTCCCCGAGCGCTNCTGTCCCGTCCCGGGCCGGCGGTGGGAAGGCGGCATTTCCAGCGCCCGGTCCCTCTCGGCCCCCGCTGGCCGTGGGGGCCGGGTGTTGCGCTCGGTCCTTGCCAGCTCCCCATTGTTTGAATGGAGATGTCTCTGTTTCCATCCTCAATTCATTTGCAGGCACTTTAGAAAAGTTCTTTCCTGCAGGAATGAGGGGCTTTTCACTGCGCTCCAGCAAGGTTTACAATCCCTGCCAACGCTCACAAACTTACCACATTCAGCCTCGAAGTTTCCCACTGCTTTCAGCAGCAAGATTCCCACACTGCAGAATACCCGATTATATTGATAATTTGGCCCGTTTCAGTAAAATATCCCCTCATATTCGCAGAGGAAGTTTACTTCACTATGAAATTCTTCGTTACTTTCTTACTTATAGTTCTGTACGAGAGGATACATTCTTAATGGTGTGTCTTAGGCCCACCCCGGGAAAATATCATTGTTCCTTAATGTAAGTTGTTTACATAAATCTAGTCTTTACATTAGTCTTGGAGAGTTCAGGACAAAGACTCCTCAGCCAAAGCCAGCGTAGCTCTTTTTGTGACTCAGCAGGAGATGCAGGTTGGGTTTAAACATAAATTTCTCTCCTTATAGACATTAAACTGTTGTAGAGTGCAGGGTTTTTTTCAGGGAATGAAATGGCCCCTCGACCATCAGTCTGAAAGACAGCTCCTGCGTATTCTACCTCATCTTCATCACACAGCACCTCTAGCTGTGGGCCTCAGAGTCTGCATGCATACGAGCTCTTCCAGCCTGTGGAGCAGGAGATGTGACATCAGGTACCCCTATCAGTGCGATCTTAGAGCAACTCAAATTACAGCTTTGTGTTTTGCCTCACTTGGCTTTTGCTGAGTAGTGCTTTGAGGCCAGGCAGGTGGGACGCTTGCAATGCTTTTCGTTGAAATTCTGCTTATTTTAATTCTCCCGTTAATAAACTGGTTTGTGCATAAGTTCTAAGGGAACAAAAGGAGGTCGACTCCAAACCTTTAGGAATAGTATATAGAATAGAATGTTAATATTCCTTTAGGAATAGTAACAACCTCTTGCAGCCATACAGAAGCCTCGAAAGGCAGCAGAAACCGCTGCTGAAATGTCACCCGTCAGCTTGCAGACCCTTTATCTGAACCTTGTCGCAGCAAAGGCTCAGCCACCCGAAGGAGGCAAGAGTCGCAGCGGCAGGAGAGGGGACGCTTGGGAGCGTCTCCGCACAGGGACCGGGAGTGTGGCGAGCAGGGAGGATGGGGAGGGGAGCCATGCGTCCCACCAGCAGCTCAGCCCTCACAGTGACAATGGATTTTTACACCTATTCAAGCAGCGCAGATTCCGTCTGCAGGCAAGGTGAAAGCTAACCCCCTGCAAAAGTCCGCATGCAAAGGGCCCTTTGCAGTCATTGGAGCATATTAGGACCCAGTTCATGGGTGTACAGCTGGGCATTGGGACAGGCAGGTACGAAGGACTCCCCGTGCAAACACCGGTTTATCAGAGGTTACTCAGTGCACACACGGTGCAGGATCAAACACTCGTCTTTACTTTGCTGAACACCTTGAAAATTGGAGGGTGGCAAGTAAGCTGAGTTCATGTAAATATGATTTTAGTGTGAGGTTCAAGTTAATTCTTTCCGATTTTAACTGCTTGATATGATGTTTAAATCTTAAATGCCCAATAACCTTTAAAATCTTTTGGGAATTTTAACACTGAATGCTTTTGATGACTGCTTAAGGGAAATTCATCTGACAACAACCTCTGACAGTCAGCGGTCTCCATCAGGTAACTTTGCAGTAAAGGAAATAAATTCCAGCTGGTGGGGGAAGGGAGAGAGTGTCCTGAGAAACTCACTCCTCTGCTCCCATTGATCATCACCTGCGCTGGACTTCATACAGCAGTTTAATCCTATTCTCTCCCTCAAAGGTTTCAAGCCTCTGCAAGCTCCTGACTGCTAGGGAACAAAGATTGGTATGTGGTTCCCTCAAAGGTCAGTCATTAACCTGCCCCAACAACAGTTTTAGGAAGATCAAGGCAGTGAAGAAAAACTAAGAAAAAGCACTTTCACTTTGGAATGAATTGTTCAAAATGCCCTTATGCATTGGGTTTTATTCCCTTTCAACTTCACAGTTTTTAGTTCCTGCACGTATTTATTTCTCATCAGGAATAATGGCAAGATTTGCTCTCCCAGAGATTTGACCTTAAGTTTATTTTAGCCCCAACACTATAGATCATTCTATCAATTATGAATGTACTCATGTGTACAGAGGAACTGGTAAGCCAGCTCAGTAATGCTACCTTGTTCTGGAGACTTACCCTTATAAATAAATTAGGGGCATATCTTTATGAAATACCAGAAAGAAACAGAAGATGAGAGAAAAGAAAAGAACAGAAAGGAGGAGAAAATAAGAGGGAAAGAAAATAAGAGGAAAAGAAAAAAAGAAAAGGAAAAAAAAGAAGAAAAAGAAAAAAAGAAAAAAAAAAGGAAAAAAGATAAGAAAAGAAAAAAGATGAAAAGAAAAGAAAAGAAAAGAAAAGAAAAGAAAAGAAAAGAAAAGAAAAGAAAAGAAAAGAAAAGAAAAGAAAAGAAAAGAAAAGAAAAGAAAAGAAAAGAAAAGAAAAGAAAAGAAAAGAAAAGAAAAGAAAAGAAAAGAAAAGAAAAGAAAAGAAAAGAAAAGAAAAGAAAAGAAAAGAAAAGAAAAGAAAAGAAAAGAAAAGAAAAGAAAAGAGAAAAGAAAAAAAAGAGAAAAGAAAAAAAGAAAAGGAAAAGGAGATGGAAATTAAATAAAATCTAAAAAGCCACATTTTTCTAAAGATAGAAGGACAGAAGCTAATATCAAAATTGGTTTCTCTGTGATTTGTATTTTCTGTGCCTGAATGTCTGTATGTGAGACAATATACTGGACTTGCAGTAGCCAGACTCTCAGTAAGACATTTATTTCCATAAGTTATTGATGACCCTTTACCTCACAAGTGACAGGCCAAAGTAGAGCCACGAGCAACTTCTGAGAGGTCATCAATAACAACTGAAAATAAATGTTTTATCCAGTCCCTGCCCATTGTGTGTCCTCTATGCAATGCCAGTTAAGTTTCATCTGGTGTGGTTTTTCATGGGCTGTAACTACCTTCAGCTCCTGTCTGAAGCAATGGAGGAAGGAGGGACACACACACACACACACACACACACACACATTCCCATTTGGTTGCTCACAGGCTTGGTGGAGTACCTTTTGTGAGCTGCAGAGGTAAAAGCATGCATCTCTCAACACATGAGAATGAAACACTACCCTAAAGAGTGAAAGGAGAGACTGCCACCTTACTAAAACATTAAACACCATAGAGAATCCTGATGCTGCAAGTGTAAGACAGTTCAGGAGAAAGAAGATACAAGAAGAAGAGGGGACAAAAAAAAGAAGCTGAGATGCAAGGTTGTAAATAAATCATACCTCATGCTATTAAAAATACATAATATTCTATTAATGTATTTCTAATAATAATTCATACCATACTGCAAGGAAGATTGATGTATTGTGTGTGTTAAGAAGTTCCTGGGGGCAAAAGAAAACTCTTTTTGTCTCTCAGGAGTGTCTTACTCCCAATGGGAAAAGACTGCAATGGACATGGGGTACAACGCTGTGGAGACATAAAATTCACTTTGAATAATAATCACTACTAACCACAATGTCTTTTAATTAAACATTTGTGCTTAAAATTTCCATTTTTCTTACTCTTTTGCATATGCACTTTCATGTTTTACAAAATATTATTTTGAGAGCCAGTTCTCAAGCACTCAGTGTTCAGCAACTACTTCAAGAGGCTGGTCTGAAGTAAGCTAATGACTTTGCATCCAGTTGTGAAACTTCTGCTCACTTGAGCAGTCCCTATATCCATATCCTTACTCAGGCAAATAAGCTCATTAACTTCAAGAAAAACTTTCTGTATAAGCAAGGATTTGTGCTGCTTTTCAAGTCAATTTCTCCATTGAGGTAAATTAAGAGATTTGCTTGAATAAAATTTTATCAGTTCTTTAAAGTGTTGAAAGAGCACGTTAGTGGAGTAAAAAATACCAAAATAAATGTCATTAACACTTCAAGATAAATATGTGGAAACATACTGGTATTGAGGACGACTTGAAATAGTTACTTAGCATAAGCTGTGTGATTATCCAAAATATTCTTATATATGCACATCATTTAGCTTAAAGAAAACAAAGTGAAACTATAAGAAATTTGCATGTTGAAGCATTTTTAACAGCAATTTTGAATATGTATTTAAAATAATTTTGCTTAGTTTGTCCCTTGTACAAGAAGCAAAACCATGAAGAATTACTATACAATTACTCCAAAATGGAAAATTACATTCATTCCCATTTCTTCTAAGGGAACATTAGTAAGTCATAGAATATATTTAACTGTGAAGAATTGCACTTCATGGATCACTGTCCAATATTCTGCCTACATCCATCTTTCTCTTTTCTGCATCTCCAGCCATTTGCAGTCTGCAATATATATCTTGATTTAAATTCACGGTGCTACACAGTGGTTTTTGTTAGACAATCCTGTTGCCGTAATAGATATATAAGGTCACTTTAGCATATACTATTGCTGAAAACTCGTGATGTGACCCTGTCTGCCTCTAAAGGAGACATTACCTGTCGATGTTTTTTTCATGCTCTCTAAACATGAAATCCTGCAAGAGCAGTTTCTGTCAACAAAAGCTGAGGTCTCTCGTTTTCTTAAGTGACAACTTCCTCAGAAGCCACGCAGGCGACAAAGAATGATCACAAGAAGCAACCTGGTACAAATTAATACAAAACTCATCTTTTGAGCAGACTGCTTTTTCGAACACACTCAAGTACATAAGCAAATTAAACTGGTGCTATCATCCTATACATAATTTCCTGCTATTCTAATATTTCTTCTGCAAGATGGCACATAAGAATGAGGAAGAGCCTTTTGCTTCTGTTACTAAGGCCTTGGTAGATCCTCACATGTTATGGCAACAGGAACTCTATAGTGGGTAAATAAATAGATAATAAGATTACAAAGATTTCAGCAGGTATGGGAAGTACATGGTGTAGCTCATAAATAGCTGCAGTCAGGGGATTTGAAGATGCATTGAAGAGCTTTCCCTCCACAAACACAACCACCAGACTTGAATTTCTAGTTCTTTCTAACTTCTGTTCCCAGTGGTGGCACCAATTTGACTTGAACCAAATCCAGCAAACACAGTTTTCTATAGTGCGTACATATTTGTCAGGCTGTCACTAGCATGAAACAAAATTGGAAATTAGTATTTGGCAAGTAGGTTATGTCTGAAAGTGGTACTGGCCAATAAAAGTACTTTGAGACCAACTGACTACAGAACACATCAATACATTCACATCAGCACAGAGGAAGGAAAGGTATCTCCATCTAACTTGGATGTCCTTGCACACTGGGAAAGGTTGTCTTCACAGTCAGGGAAAAAGAGGCAATAACTTCTTTTGATTTTAAAGAATTCCTTAAAACACTCATAGAGAAAAAATAACGAACACGTCAGTATTAGCTTTCAAAATGTAAAATGTTGTATTAGTGCAAATATTGTTATTGAGGATTTTTTGTGGAATGAACTTAGACTGCTTTTGTTGATTAAGCTCTTCAGGTCCCCTGAAAATGAATACCAGTGTCATTGGTATAATGATAACATATGCAGATGAGCATGTACACATCTAGATACTTATTTAATTTAGGTTGATTTGCTCATTGTCCCTGTAGGCTGCATTATTTGTGTGATTATAGACCTCTTAATGTAAACTCATAATAAACACAAAAATAGTATGAGGTGGTATCATACCATCAGTTTTCAGGCAGATTGGCTAAGGATTTCTGTCTACAAACAAAGGGCATGACATTACACATAAATCTGATCTAAATCTACACAAAATAAAATTAAAGTTAAGACTCTAAATTCAATCTGTTACTATGTAACTCAGTTTAATGGAGTGTTCCTCAGGAAGCTGCTCCAAATACTCCTAAATTATTTTCCCCTTCCCTAGAATAAGCATCTCGATTGCTTATATTTGGACCACACTGCAGAAGGTTGTCAACATGAGTTATCTTTCTTGCCACAAGCTTGCTTTAGTCAATGCAGAAATCTGACATTACCCGACAAACCCAGTGTTCCCGGTCACCTGAACAAAGCAACCTTCTTAAATGACATTAGCCTTCAGCTGACATACAACCACCAGCAAATGCCAGGGCGCCTGTCAGTGACATACCAATGTTTTCTGCTGCTGCAGACTCTCACAAGGACGAGGTGGGTTTGAACATATAATACTAATCCCACAACACAGCTATGCTGGAGACAGCATAGCAAGAAACTCTCGAAGACATGAACCTCATCACAGTATTTTTTGGTTCTCTCCACTGACTGAGGTAAAATATTTCTTTATGCATTTATTTCCACATTTGTGTAAAAAAGAGTGTACATGACCATCAAGCCAGGGAGAAGGGTTTTTTTAATTCTGTTCCTCATCTCTCTATAATGTCTGCTGTTATGTGATTTTCTTGTAGCATACAAACCTGAAGGGAAGAATAAAGTAGTGGGCAGGGGTATACTCCAGTCACAAGAAGGGTTCTCTGACCTGGACAACTACATGAACAAAAATTCTCTTTTGTCTGTGAATAGCTATTGTGAGTAATCAACAACGATTTTTCTTTTTATTTTATATTAAACTTCATGCAGAGGGGCACTGAGAAATTGAAAGTCTTGAGAATCTTTTAGGTTTTCTTATTGAGAAGACATTTCTGTAATGAACACAAGCAGAAAATGAGGGGAAAAAAAACCCATTTAATAAAGTATATGAGTTGTATTTAGATTCTGGGTTTGAGGAATACAAGGACAACAGTACTGAAGATAGCTCATGTTATTTGGGGAAAAGGTTGTGTTAAGTCATGTTTTGGTGATCAGGAGCTCTGGTGATGAATTACCCCTCGTGAGGAGTGGTGGCTGAAGACTGATGGATTTCAGTCCACTGGTACTGCAGAGTGAGGTGACTTCTCTGTACTCCTCGAATGCCCAAAGGATCTTCCCTGGCCCATTTGAAGGATCCATGGGGCATTGCTGCAAAGGAGCCTCAGTCTCACCTCCAGTCTGTTGTCCAAGGGGACACACAGGCATGCAGGAGTAATAATCCAGTAAAAGATTTACATAGTCTTTCCTCCATCTCACTCCCCCGCCCAATTTTTCATTTCATATCACTATCCCCTGCTGCCAAGAGGAGTTTATCTATGGTGTTTGATAAGGGAGCACTAAACACATTATACTGCTATTTTAAATGACATCACAACTAACTAGATATTTTAATTGAAGGTAAATAACCAACATTATTGCCTTTTGAATGATAGCAATAGTGGAGAGTAATGGCACCACTGAGGAATCAATTGCTATTTCCCTCATAAACCATAAACCATTCAGAGATTTATAATGCTTTTTTAATGATCAGCCCTTCTAGGTGTTGAGCAGCTCCTCCAAGATCCTGAGTTTCTGGCTGCTTGCTGAAGTCAACAGGAATGGGGAGCAGGGGGTCTCAGTATCACGTATCTTTTTGCCCACCAGGATGAAACTTGTCACACCAGTTATCAGCCTCTAGCAAAGGAAAGCTTGGGATTTTACTGCAGTGCTCCGACACCGTGTGCCCCACGCTCAAAAACAAGGACACTTGACTCAACCACTGTCTCATAACCTGCTTAAGAATAAAAATCCATTGAGCATTTGTGTGCATTTCATGCCCTCTTAAGGTAGGTATAGCAAGTAACCTTGTGTAAGTAACCACGTTGATTGCTTGCTTCCCTCTGCATACCTGAATGTGTTCCCTTCAAATTTTATCTGTCCAGAGACTATTTTAACTAATGTGGAACGGTTGGTTCTATGCATCATATCATGCACAAACATCTGTGGATCCAGAGTGCTGTCAGAGGAAATGTCACACATTCTGTGCTTGGAAGGATTGTCCTGCTTCCCTGGTGCCATGACAAGAGACAGCATCAATGCCTCAGGTTTATTTTTTCACCTGGAGTCAATGGCATGTTCATATACTCAGACCTATGCTGACAAATTCAGAATACATTACTCATTCTCGTTAAATTTAATGGGTTTATCCTCACGACACAGGGCATACAAGGCCAGTCATTACATTTCCATTTTCAACTTGTTTTACTTTGGGTTTGAATCAAAAGTGATTTTTCCAATTTTCAGAGAACACCTATGATGTGGTCTGAACTCACTGATTCTCTTTTAATAGACCAAACTGGTCCAGTCAAGCATTTTCAAGGATTTTGTCGTAATATTGCAAGAGTTTCTTACAATGGAAATGAATCTTGACTCTGGATGTGGGAAGAGAGCACAGAAAAACCCAGCCAAGACAGATAAACTCCTACAGCCAGCCAGAAAGGGACCAGATGTTTAAAGATGCACAGGATTTATTTAAAAATCCAAACTTGCTCTGGTGAAAACCAGAAGTGTTAATCCCTATATACTCAGATCATGAAAAATATTGCTATTAATAGAACAAAAGCATGAACAATAGCCACTGTCCCTCTTTATTGTGTAAAAGCCTCTTTAGGGTTGAACAGTTTTACTATGCCCACCTGGATGGATAACATTCTGGGTTTTCCAACTCATTTCTAAAGCAATTTACTAAAGCACATCCACCCTAAGTTTTGAAAAAAGCAGCCAACCTAACCTGGTCCCACTTAAGTCAATGACAAAACCACCACTTTGACTCCAAGGAGAGCAAAAGCAGACCTGTTGTTGACAGGGAATTGGTGCGTATTGTTCAGCCACGCATGTCGGACTAGCATGTATCAGCTTCATGAGTATCAAAGGGAGTTACTAGAGGAAAACCCTGAATATTTATACACTAGTCAAAGGGGAGGGCTGTTTTTCCCTCTCCTGCAAATCTCCACTGTGACACATCAGCTACACGAACGCACGTAATCCTCTCACAACTTCAACACTTGCAGACCCTCGGATTTTCCTTTGTCCCCTCTGCAGCTGAAGTAGCCTGATGGAAAAAGAGGTGTGGGGCATTTCATGGTTCCTCATAAGTTTACAGAAATACTGAGTCATCTTCAAGAATCAGTGTGGTCTCAGTGGATTTGCTGCTCCAGGGTGTGTGTATGTGTGTGTTTGTGTGCATTTGTTGTGCATTATGCATGTACAGAAATAATCTGCCCAAATTAGTTTGGGAGGACTAGAAGGGAACCAGTTACATACTGGGGTTTCCCAGAGATTTCCAGTGAGATCAGAGGAGCTTCCAGAGGGGATTCAGTACAAACAGAACAGCCCAATATTACAGGGTATCTAGTTTCATGCAGATTTTAATTAAATTGCACCAGCATTTTCACCATAATTTACTATGTATTTTTTTTTCTAGACAGCACATGGAATCTGTCCATATTGTCAGAACTCCAAAAAACAGACAAAATAACCATAATATAACTTTAACGCCTGTGCCTGCAAGGAAACTGCAAGGAGGTACTCTGAAGAAAACCAATGACTACAACAGAACTGGGATCATCCAGCCCATAGCTAATGGAAATGCACCTTCCCATCACATCCTCATGATGTAGCATACAAATCTAGACCTCAGTCTAGATTTACGACTCAAAAATTTACACCATACACTTGGATTTTGAGCCGAGAGGAGCCTAACTGCCATGGACAGCAGTCGCAATGTGGGACAAAACAAGGAAAACAAGAGTGTGAGTATTGCTAAGAAGAGCCTCAAAATATGTGTGTTTAAGAGGTGAGAGAGAATGCAAGTGTGCTTCATTATACGCTTCAGATGATCCAGCCTCACCCCTCATTCAAGTTCTGGGTTTGACAGCTTCCCACTGTATCCTTTATATATCACCCGTTGTGACTAAGCTTGGAGGGGACATGTAATCATTAATCACCATTATGGATTTCTTCCCTTCTCTTGGGTTTGATTTACAAGCTTAGGGGCAGATCCTGCAGCCTTTACTCCTTCCTTCAGCCCTTTGCTGGAGCAATCAGCCCTACTTCACTCACGGACAGCTTGTAGTGCTGCAGCATCTGTAAGATCGGGCGCCAAGTTTCTTACACTGGCGTCCCATTCAAATACGCAGTGGCTCTTAATCCTTAGCAGGAATTAACAGGAAGTTTCAACACTGCATTATTAAATTAAAAGGTTACAATCTGCCACAAGATGACTTAAGCAGGACTCAGGAGTATATGTCTGTTAATTTTAATGCCCTGTCTCAAAGTACAGAACTCTGGACATTTCCAGCATCATATTTAAAACATGGTACATCCACTAATACGTGATCTGGTGCATTAATGGACCAAATTAAGTTACAGGTATGAATTTTACATAAAACGGATTAATATTATATGTCATGGAGGAATTTTAAATACTCCATCTCCATGCATTTTTAATAGTTATGTGCTCTAATTTAATGTTCCCTGGCATTGCTTTGCTTGAAGTCCCTAAACCCTCCTCCTTCCTTCTCCCCCACACTCCTCAAGTTTTGCTTGGGATTTTCCCTGCCTGTAAACCAGCGTCCCCAAGTCTCTCAAAAAATGTGTAAAGCCGGAACGAGTCCCCTACACCGAGAGAATAAAAATGCGCTTCACGACCCGAGGAGATGCCAACCCGCCCGGGAAAGGGAACGGGGGGGATGGGAGGGCGGGTGCAGCCGCCTTGGTCCGGGTCGGGCGGCGGGGAGCGGCGCCGGTCGCGCGGGGCTGCGCT
>VYXD01003151.1:421529-475460 GCA_013397195.1 Hylia prasina
TTTCGGAAAGGGGGTGGGGGTTTGCGGTGCCGCAGCTGTCGCGCGGCTCTGCGAGCGCCTCTCGCTACATCCCCGGGGCGGCCGCCGTTAACGCCATCGAGGCGCTGCGGCCGCGCTCCGCTCCCCTTGCGGGCGGTGCGTGCGCGGCTTCCCGAGGTCGCAGCGGCAGCAGCAGGCGGCGGTGGTGGAGAGGGAGGTTTCCCTCCCTCCTTGCGGCACCATGAAAGCCGTGAGCCCCGTCCGGCACCCCAGTCGCAAGGCGCAGCCCGGCGTGGCGGGGGGCGGCGGGGGGGAACCGCGCCCNGGCGGGTGGCGGCGGGGGGCACCCGGCCCTGCGGTGCCTGCCCGAGCACAGCGGCTGCAAGGGTGGCCCGCCGTCGGGCGAGGAGCCGGCGGCGCTGTGCCTGCAGTGCGATATGAATGACTGTTACAGCCGGCTGAGGAAGCTGGTGCCCACCATCCCGCCCAACAAGAGGGTCAGCAAAGTGGAGATCCTGCAGCACGTCATCGACTATATCCTCGACCTGCAGCTGGCTCTAGAGACGCACCCAGCGCTGCTCCGGCAGCAGCCGCCGCCGCCCGCTCTGCACCCAGGCAGCTGTCCCGCGGGCACCCCCAGGACCCCGCTGACTGCCCTTAACACTGACCCGGTAAGAGGTGCGTGACACACGAGCGCGGGGAGCGGGGTGCGGAGCAGAGCGGCGTGGCGCGATGGTCAGCGCCGGCCGCCGTGGGAGCGCCCGGGTGATGTGCTCTCGACCCCGGGGCTCTGCCGAGAAGCAGTAGCTCTCGAAGGGGACGGGGCGGACGGGCGGAGGAACGCCCCGGCGGTGCGCGGTTGGGTGCCCGCATCCCCTTAGTGCGGGCAGGCAGCCGCACGGTCTGTACCGTGTAATTACAGCCTCTCGAGCGAGTACCTGTAGCCGGCGTGTTTGCACACACGGGAACAGGCGCGCCGTTCCTGCGTTTTCCAGCCTCCGCGCCGTGTAGCGAGTGTGAGGGGCTGTGGGGGCTGTGCACATGGACCGGAGCGTGCTTTGGAGGGGCGGGGATCCGGGAGAGACTCCCTTGTACGGGACCCCCGGCGGCGAGGGAAGCGGCGTGTCCCGGCACCCCGCGCCCCCGGGCTTGCCGCAGCGTTGCGGTGACCCCTTCGGCTCTGTCCCACTGGGGGCTTCCCCGAGCGCTCCCGGCGGGGCTGCGGTAGTGCATGAGTGCGTGGAGGAGGAGGGGTCCGGGCAGTGGTGGGGAGGGTGGTCTCCGTGTCGTTTCTCCCCAGTTGTTAATTTGCCGTGTTGGTTGCTGCGCAGGCAGGCTGTGTTAACAAGCCGGGGGACAGCATCCTCTGCCGCTGACCGCCGCTCCCCAGGTGAGTGCCGGGCGGGCGCGGGGCCGCGGGCGTGGGGAGCGCAGCCCTGCGCGGCGCCCGGGCTCGGTGGGGCCGCACCGCATCCTGCNCGCGCAGAGGCAACGCGGGGGGCGGGCGGCGGCGGGGGGGGCCCGGCCCTGCCCCGCCGCACCGGAGGAAGGAGCCATCCAACCCCCCGAGCAGTTCCCATGCTTCACCCCAGCAGAGCCAAGCCTTTTCACCATTTTGCACGTCCGTAGCGGTCCCCCTCTCCCCAGTTCCCCGTGTCCTTTCCCCCGTTCCCCCCTGGTTCCGTCTCTTCTCGTCGTTCCCGGCCAGCTGTGAGCGGCGGCGTGTCCCACGGTGGCAGCGGGAAAAGTTGCGACTCTGCCCCGGGATAGAGGACCGAGCCTAAACCAGACTTTAGAAACCTTATAACTCTTAAGGGACCGAGCAGCCGAATCTTGAAGCTTTACTAATCTACCAGAGCATTTGTAGATATATTTGACATCTATTGTTTAAAATAGATGGATTTTATTGGGGCCCAGGGAACTTTCTTCTCCCTGCAGGAATGTTACATATTGTATAGACAAATGAGTGACATTTCATACTGTGTATATATAGAGATGTTCTATAAGTGTGAGAAAAGTATATGCTTTAATAGACTACTGTAATTATAAAATATTTTTAATTAAATATTTTTTTGTAAATATTATAAAGGTGTGTATGTTTTTTTTAATCTGTGGGAATATCTCTTTAGAAAACCACAGCTCAAGTACGGAGCCGCTAATACGGAAATACCTTGAATGTGTAGGACTTTTTTTGTCCCCGAATGTCCTTTAGACTGGAAAGTTGCAGCTTTAGCTAGTGGTCCTGCATGATTGCATGAGGTGTCTAATTGCAAATAAACTTGTTTGGAGTTCATACAACGTGTTTTCCTCAATCTAGACTTAAAATGTTTGTAAGTGTATTATACATTTGGAGACTACATTTTTGTCATTTAGGCACAGGGGTTTTTAGTGCATTCTGTAAAAGCAGTAAGATGTAGTGTTTTTTACTGAGACGAGAAAAATTCTATCTAGCTTTTTTGCATTACGGGGGCAATGCTTTAATCTCTAATCAGTGCTTGTTTTTTTAAAATCTGCTCTTGAATTAGATCAAGAAATTTGTTTGGGAATTTCATTTAGCTCCAAAAGGTTTTTTATCGCAAATTTGTGTTCCTACAGCTTATTAATTGCTTAAGAACTGAAAAACTGTTCTCTGCTTGCAGCCAAAGGGCCAACTATTAACAAAAACAGTTGCTGTTTCCTTCGTCCAAAGAGTATTAATAGTGAATTGCAGAAAGGCACATGGGCAAAATCATTATGATCAGTGATGTAAATTCATCTTAAAATGAACTTAAGTAGACCAAAAATCAGCTAACTGCGTCAAGATTATTTTTCTAGTACAAAATTACGTACATTTCACTGCAGCTATGTTACAGTTAAAATCCTGTTTAATCTCTGTGATGTGTAACTACTACATGTGAACATTAAACTAGATTTACCTGTCTTTAACTCTGATTCTTCAGCTTTTTTCTTCAATCCTCTGAGTTTGCACGTTCTCTTCACTGTTTGTATATAGTATTTGATGGGTGAATTATTTTTGTGGCAAGCTGTTGTACAGCCAAGTCCTGCTGCCTGTAAACTTGTGTCCAGGCTCAGTGAAAGATCCTCATCTTGTGTGATCAGTAGCCTGCGCACTAGTGAAATGGGATTTTCAGAGTGGGAGAATTAAGTAGGATTTAATTGGGTGCTTTGTAAATAGCTAGCCAACTGTGTGTGTAACATGGTCTGTTTGACTAAAAAAGAGGATTTGTTTCAGATTATACAAGTGTCAAAAGTACTATAACCCAAGGGAGGACTTCTATTAAGTTAAATATTTATAAGGAAATTAACTGTGGGGGTCATTAGGTATTGACTACAGTGATAGTGTCAACAAGATGAACACTTTCTTTATCAAAATAATTGCGTAAAGAGCAAATCAAAAAGTGGCTAACACATCTGCAAACACAAGGCCTCCTGTCAGTGCAAAGGCTTTAAAGGCACAGGCATTTTACAGGCTGAGGTGGGACTTCAGGGATGGGGCGTGGGTCCCTGCATTGTACTCCCTCCGATCTGCTGTTGCAGTTTTAGTTAATTTCATGAGTAAAATACATGTTCTTGTAAAATTAAGTCAGAAACCTCTTATCCTGGGTCTCCCAGCTACTTTTGTGACAGTAGCAATGCTATCAATAGAATTTTTACGGCACTTCGGGAATTTTTCCATTGTGTTAAAAAAGAGAGAAGCAACTTCTTTTTTCCAAAGGATTGGTTTAAATTTACATGAATTTTCTTTGTTTATCCTATTAATATTTGTAGTCTTCTGTGTACTTCAGCTTGTACAGCTCAGATTATTTTGTATACAGTTTTTCAGTAACATTGGTTCTCGGTACACTTATTTGTTTCTAGCCACCGTTGCCAAATTATAGTATTCCATTACATAGGAGAGGAAGCAAGCAAAAGATGCTGTCCTAAAATATAAAACTCTGGAGTTTCTAAATATCAAAGCTGACGTATCCTGAGAGAGCTGGTAAATTACTGAGCTGCTCTTCAAGGAAGAATGTACTAAACCCCAGATTGTTTCAGGTCAGGGCAATCTCCCGTTGAGTTTAGCAGCTTAAGGATTTGAGGTTGCTTTTTGAAAAACTTGCAGTGCAACAAGTTAGGACCTTTAGAAAATGAAGTCTTGTTAAAAAGCTGTGATTTTTTTTCCTGTTATATGTAGTATTATTCAGAAATGCAAAAGCCTGCATATAGTGCTCAGAAAAGTTTTACCAGATCACAGTAGGTGCTGGTCTTTACTTATTCCTTATGCTACGTGTAAAACTCTCAAGGAATATCTAATCGCTTGCTTCCTAACGCCTGAGATCAGTACAGTCCTAAATGCAGCCATAATTATTTTTTGTTTTCAAAGATTTTAGAGTCTTTCATCATACTGTAATCCTGTATCTTGTTTAAATCATGTTTTCCATATAGTAAAAGCCATAAATGTTTGAACAAAGGCAGATTAAAAGGACTCTTTCTTCCAATGCCTTGAATTTTCTTACTCACAAAAGCATTCCTTAAAAGGAGCTTTTTGATTGCGTGATGAGAGTTGTGGTGAGGCTGCCAGATTAGGAATTAGGATACCAAATTCTGTTCCCAGCTCTGCTACTGAGGCTCTTTTGTGACCTTGAGCAAGTCACCGGCTGTCAAACAAACTTCCAGTTTTTTTGCTTGTACCAGTGGCAACATGCACTCATCCTTATAGAAGCAAGGAAATGAAACAAAATGCATTCCTGTTTTATCACCTTTCTTATGCAGAGCAAGTTTTGGGTAAGAAAGGAAGCATGGGGGAAGCTGGGGTGATCACCAGGAACTTTCCTGTAAGGAGGAGCTGGTTGGGAAATACGTTGCAAGTAGAGGTTTTAAGGAACCTCTTTTCATGGGACACTGAAATTGTCAAGAACTAGAAAACAATTTCTAGGAGAAATAGATGAGGAAGCCAGGTATTTTCTGTCCCTAACTTGAATGCTGTCTTCAAAGCACAGTGATGGACACTGCTAATGCTGCATGTCCGTTTTGGTGAGCTGTGGTGTGGAGGTCCCAATCCTTGCAGGTGCTGAGGCTCCCCTCTGAAATTTTCAAGTGACAGGAAAGGCTTGTTCCATGTAAAAACCAAATGCCCGCTCCTGTAGCATCTTTCCTGCTGTTTCAGTTGGGAATGGTATTTATTTTCACTTTCTGTAGTGTTCCTTTTAAATAGTTGCATTTTCAGCCACACGCGAAGGGGTCATAAGGAATGCCATAGCTGTCCTGCTGGTTGTTCCGAGAGTTAATGAATAAACTGTGTATAGGATAAACAGGTTTATGCAAATGCAGAGCAGCACTTTACTATTATTTGTATTTTCAAGGCTTTGCAGCCGTGAAAGTCACATTTCTGTGAAACCTTTACAGTTGGAAAGAAGAAACCACAGTACAAGTAATTCAAATAATTGTTTTATATGCAACACAATTTACTGATTTCTCCAATAGTAAGGTTTGCAATACTGAATAGTGTGCTTCCAAAACAGTATTGAAAACGTTCTGCTCTCCAGTCCCAGAACATGTGATCTGAAAACACTGGCTAAATATATTCCCCATACAACTGCTTGCTTTTTTGCATTAGAAAATCCACCCTTTACTCTCATTCCTCGGT
Organism: Hylia prasina; assembly: GCA_013397195.1. Classification (NCBI taxonomy): domain Eukaryota; kingdom Metazoa; phylum Chordata; class Aves; order Passeriformes; family Sylviidae; genus Hylia; species Hylia prasina. The sequence continues at coordinate 427,135 of VYXD01003151.1, forward strand.
AGGAGAAAACTTGCGTGCTCAGCCTTCCAGCAGAGCCTGCTTTCCCAAATGTCCAAAGCAGGCATGCACGCACCAGCCCTTGGAGCACATCAGAGGTGATCTGGGGACTGGGCACCCTGGGGCTGTACAGCACTGGGGAGCTTGGCTGCAGGCAGTTGCCAGCAATATGCCAGCATCCCGTGGGTCAGAGGCAGTCTCTGAGCCACCATGTCCTGGTCATAGCTTCTTGACAAAAACCTTTCTCTTCTTCACAGCCTGAAAAAACAAAATAATTCTCAGGGACCAGGGTTTGGCGCAAACTGTATTGTGATCACAGCAACATGGACACGTGGAGGAATTTTCTAAATTGGCATCCCTCCTCCTTAGCAAAACATCTGCCAGAGAAGAGCCATGTCACCCACGGAGCACTGAGGAAGGAGCAGTGCAAACCTTTCCGAGTGCTGCGCCTAGGCACAAGCCCATCAGCCAGATGCTGGCGAGCGATGGACCTGGCTGCTCGGCATGCTAAGTTACTGCAAGGCAATGTTTCCCTCTGTTTTAGTCCTCTTGAAGATATGAAGACTGTTTTTAGCCCTAAAAAGCGCATCTCCACACACAAAGGTGCAAATGATGCCAGTGGGTTGTGGTTCCCCGCCTGTCCCACATGTCACTCAGAGGGGCACGAGCCGGGAAAGCAGAGCACTCTTCTGGCAGCTTAATTCAAAATAGAGGGCACAACAGTGGCTAGAATGAATTAGTCCCCATTTGTAATTTCTCGGCCTGTAGGGAGAAGAGCTGTCACCCCGGACTTTGGCACATAGGGACAGGAGCATTCCCTCCCTTCCCCACATGAAGTGTGACAGCAGCACTGCGCGGGATGCGGGGCAGGGCAGTGCAGGCTTTTCTTCCTTTGATGGGCATGAAACACACTTTGACATGGGACAAGGGTTGGTTTTTATTTTCTTCTTTTTTTTTTTTTTCTTCTTCTTTTCTCTTTTAACCGTCTTTTAGCCTCAGGTTTATTTCCTTTTGGTTTTGTTCTTTTTCCCAATGATGATGTGTTTGTCAGCTGATAGGATGCACGTCTGGTAAAAGAAGCATTTTGACAATTTTCACAACATATATAATTTGCTTAAGGGTCATAATGGCTTCTTCTGAGCCATGTGTCATGTAAATAAATATTCCAATAATTTTTAACATGCATATTATGTACTCCATAGATCAATGGCTCCTTTGAAGCTCTTACCATTTATCCTGTAAGTTCCTATTCAGACATTTTTAAATATGCATTATTTATTCAATAGGCTATCTTTTCATTCAGAGATGCTGGTGTCTATGTCTGTAGCAGTCTAGCATCTATATCTTGTTTAGAATATTTAAAAATCAGTATTCCTTAGTCTTTTCAGCAGGTTGAAAATATTCCCGTAAAAATGTGGTAACAGGAAAGAGTACTTCAAATTAGTAAGACTGAAACAGACATCCATTTAGGATAATTTTTTTTAAGGCTTTGTCTTCTATTCCCTTTTACCTTCTCCAGCAGCCCTGGAAACATGCAGGGCCAGAAACAGGTGACATGCATAGGTTGCAGTGCAGATATTGAATCCCTGGGAGGGTTTGGGAGGGTGGCAGTGCCTGGACTCAGAGGGGCAGGTGGACACAGTGCTACAAGCCAACATTTCCCCTTGACTTCTGATGTGTCTGTTCAGAGACTGGGGGGTCCATCCCGACAGGAGCATCACAGCACTGGGGCAGCAATCATGCAAAAGGACATTGCCTTCTCCAGCTTTAACGAGGAAGCACTTTCTTGATTCATGTGCAGGACAGGTTCATCAGGTAAGTAGGAGCCAATATTACCAGCTCTGTCTTGTGTGCTGTCCCAGGGCTTCAAGTGCCATGAGGGTTTTTTGGGAGGTTGTGGTATTTTTGAGGTGCATAGGGGCTCCATGCCAGGCAGCTGCCAAAGCCAGGGGGAGGTGTGAAGGTGCAGTGCACATGGATGCAGGAGCATGGGCACAGATGACTTTGTGCCTTGGCAGCTAATAGCCAGGGCGAATCCTTTCCTGTTCTCAGAGGGTGGGGGAGAAAGTAGAAGTTCAATTCCCACCTCAACAGAAAGCTACTAGGGAAACCCAGTGAGCTCCTGAGTCCTTGCAGGAGTAGCCCATGAGATAAGAGGGTCTCTGACCTCCATGCAGGCTAATGAAGGAAGGAAACCAGGGCCAAGAAAGATAAAGTTAGTATTTAAATGCAGACATCTGAAACAATAGAGGTGGAAACATAAAAAATTGCTATCAAATTCATTTGCTTGTAGTATGAAGGCTTTTGTCTCACCTTGTTTAAACAGTCCCACTCCTGTGTTCAGTTTATTTGTGTTAATATCCCCCAGAGGCTTCATCATTTGCTATTGATGAGCATAAACGACAAAAAAAAAGGTGGTGCTGTCCAAGCAATTAATTCTCTTTCCAAGTGCTTAAAATTCAGCATGTCCCTTCAGTTCCAAAGGTGCTAGATCTTCAAAACCAGCAAGCTGCTCACAGTCAGCTGGGAAACCCCAAGTTATTTTGGAGCACATAAAAACATTCAGTGCTGATAAATACTCACACTGTGTTTTGCATCTTCATAATTTGGGATTCCATTTACTTGACATATGCAATAAATAAAGCAATAAATAAAATATGCTCCCTGCCTCAAGGACATTTCTCTGTGTAAGTTGCAGCCTGGTATAAAAACTCCTTCCAATCCAGCTGGTGCTACACGTCTACCACACTTCCCTATTCTAATTCAGGGACACCTTCCTAAGAAGGTGACTATGAACAATGCTCTTTAAACCATGATGGAAGCAGATGTGGAAAAGGATTCTAATAAGAATATAAAGCAGCAAAAATAGAGCACTGCTGTAGCTGGAAAATGGGAAAAAAAATTTCATTAGCCCTTTTTGGTGAAAAATGTTTTTACCTAAAGCATTGGAAACTTCAGTGACTCAGCTCTTGGATGAAATGCCCACCCAAGTCTTTCCATCACCTTCAGCAGATGTCAAATGGCGAATTCACATGAATGAATGGGCACATTTAGGTCTCTGTAGTGCACTGCTTTGCATGGACAAAATCCCATTATGCTTCCTCCAGGCCTCAATTAGGAGGTAGATTTTGCCATTTTTTGCCAATTTTCCCTAGACCTACCCTGTTGTCACTGGTATAAGAAGCTGGGCGTAGACTGCAACCAAGCAGAACAGCACCAGGACCCACAGCTTTTAACTTTCCCCTATTCTAAAACCATGACAGTTGTCTATGCAAAGACTCACGTGTGACTCAATAGCAGCAGCAGCAGCTCCATCAGGTGTCAACAGTGAAGGAAATTAATTGTGAGGCCCAGCCTGTCCCTGGCTTGGCCTTGGACTAAGTCTCATGTTAATCACAGAATTGTAGAACGGTTTGAGTTGGAAGGGACCATAAAGATCATCTAGTTCCAACCCCTCTTCCACTGGCAGGGACACTAAACCATGTTGCTCAAAGCCCCATCTGACCTGGCTTTGAAATACTTTGAGAGTTATAAAATTCTCTTTTCCATTGCCAGATGGGTTTTGAGTTGAGTTTTGCCATGAGTTTGCCCATGAGTTAGTTTAGTGGGCAGGGTCAGATGCTCACTGCCACGAGTTGCTGGGGAAGCTTGCATCGTATTTGACTTGTGTGCTGAATATAAACAGAGCTATCTCTCAGTATTTGCTTGGATTCATTGAAATATTAAAACAAATGCTTGTGTCTGTGTTGCAGGGCAAGGTCTTCTTTATTTTGCTGGGGCAATAGCCACATTGAAACAAACTGTATTTTGTTTTCTTTCAGACAGGTGTGATGGCACACCTGCGGAGCTCAGGCTTGAATAGCAGATCGTAACCTTTTGTGGGTAAGGTGGGGGGCAAATCCTGCTTAACAAGGATGTCAAACTGATCTTTGTTCCCTTCTCCTAACCAAGTATCTGTGGCAACAAACTGGAGACAGGTAAACAATTGGTTTCTGCTACCGCAAGCTTTCCATTTACAGTTCACCAGGAGCTCTTATTATATGAAAGGAAAGGGTGGATGTGGTGTCAACACAAGGTAATAGTAATATTATTTGAACAGGTGTGTGGGGTGTTGCTAAAGCGAGAGAACGGGCGAGCTGTAGGGAGCAGTTAGTACAGGGCTGTGCATGTAATAACCAGAGCTCACCCGCGTGTATTATCATAACAATCATGTGTGGGGATGGGTTTCACAATAAGCTGCTCTGATTTACCCGGTGCATTAAACTAGTTTTGGTGTTTCTCACTTCCTAACTCCCTGCTGGAAAAGAGCCCAAAAACATACGCACACTAAAAATTTGGTGAGCAGACCCACCGTGCACACAGCTACAGATAGATAACCCACCAGGCCACAATTATCCCCCAGACTCCGCTCCTCCACAGGCAACTTTGCTGCTGATTTACGTCTTGGAAGGAGAGGAAGCAGATTAAGCATCTCAGGACTGCATTACAAAGGGATGGCAGGTTTGCGGCAAGTGTTAAGGCACCGTGGAATTGGGAGAGTCGAGTACCTCAGCAGTTTTGTCTATACATCTATTCTCTGTAATGCAGTTAATTTTAATAATGTATTTCCAGTCTGTGATGTGTGTTAAATTGATATGTATCTGTGATTCGAATGTATATTCCCCTCAGTGTGTATAGAGTTAGATGAATATCCTTTCAGCATGAAAACTGTGCCACAATAGAGGATGGAAACAGTAAAAATAATCTTTTAGATTCTGCTTTTAAGGAGACGACTGGAATCACATTAGAAAGGATTAATGCGGTAGGTGCATACCTTGCTGAAATCTGCATGCTGCCATTGTGGGAAAGTGGGAAACAAAGGGAAAAAATCATACCCTGATGTGCTCTCCAAGTAGAGCTATATGCTGTGATTCACTGAAGACAGCCATGGAGGTTACAAACAGAAATTAAGAGACAATATAAATTACGTGAGGGTGTTCTAGACAATTAGATAACTCGTTAGTCCATTTACAGTGCTGCTCATAGCTTAATATCAAATCTGATGAAATAGAGGCAAATTTTAAGTAAGGAAATTTTTCACTCTCTCCTCTCCTTAAGCCGTACTTTGTTTAGAGGTACCTTAATGCGTATCCTGAGCATTTTAATAAGAAACTATTGCATGCCACTGGTTTGTGCAAACAGTAGTTGTATTATTACAGGGGATGAATTAATCTTCCAGGCGTCCATTTGTGTTACTCAGATCAGGCAGGGCTTATTTGCAAAGGGCTGACCCTGCTTCCTGGCAGGTTCGCTGGGAGGTGCCGTGCCAGATTCCCTTCAGTGGATTGCAAGAGGGTTCAGCTGGCACATCCCGGGGACCGCGGGGACAGTCACATGGCAGGGGCTGCCGCCCGAGGGAACGCGGGGCCAGTGACTGTGACGGCAGCGGCACCACGTCCTGGCTTCGACAGGCTCCTTCAGGGATTCTTTAGCGCGTATTGAAGGCTGGTAGGAAACAAGTATTCTCAAGCTTGGGTCTGCATTCTTCTGGTAATGCAGATTTAGCCCAAGGTCACACAAGGAACCTTTATTTCAAGCAGCTTGCTCCGTCTTAAGGAGAATTGCTACAGCATTTCCCTTTGTACACATTTCATTAAATAAATGCTTAATAGCAGCCTGGCTGTCATCTTAGGGCAAATATTTTAGAAATCCCCTGTTAGTCACATCAGGTGTGCTTCTTCAATATTGCAACATCTGTTATTTGTTAGATGCAAACAGAGAATGAAAATGTGTATTTGCCTTGTCCTGGGCTCTTCACGTAATTCAGGCAACCTGGCTGAATGTGCTGGAGACAGTGCTGACAGTACAGTTATTTCAGGCAGTAAAATTGCACCAAAACTTGAGTATGGGGGTAAACTAAAAAGTGTTGTATTACACTTGGGTGCCCTCTAGTTATTTTACAATCCAGTGTGTACTTTAAATATACCTTGATCCTTGGAATTTCCTTGCAGAAGTCAATGCTGTGCTGCTGTTCCAGCAGAGCAAACACTGGATGGGCTCTTCACAAACAGTGGGTAAGTCACAGTCTGTTGAAAGGAGCATACTCTTGATCACAAGCGTCCGGGTTTCTGCAATAAAACAAGCATTTTCATCTTTCTTTGCAGGCATGATAATTTCACACTAGAAGACGCATATTTCGAGGCTACATCACAAAAGTCTGATTCTTTACTTTGGATTAGTTTTGTGATCATTAAGCAAATACTGAAGTAATCAAAAATAACAGCTTGGTAGTGTTTTAGGCACAGTTTGAAGACGTTAATTGAATAGGGACTTTAATGAGAGGGCAGTGGATTCTTAATTACCTCAGGCACAGTTTAGCACTTCGTTCATGTATGGTATTTATCTGGGGTGCATCCGTCTGTTATTAGTCTATTGCAGTGCAAAAGTTGGTGGCAAAGTCACTGTGGTGTGCTGCAGAAACAGCATTACAGCTGCACAACAGCCTAGGCAAGAATTCCTTGAACATAGATGAGATCTATTCATTAAGATCATCAATAAATTAAGAGCTTATTTAGGTTTTGGTTTGGTACACATGTATGTGTGTGTGTGTGCATTTATTTATTTATTTATATACTCGTAAGAATATTGCACGTCTTCCATCAAATTTAATTTTTTCAGAATGTTCATCTATTTTGTGACTGACGATTTTCACTTGCTGACATTCTTTCACACGCTTGGGAGTCGTCCCATTCCTTTGGATCAGCCTAAGGAAAATGCTGCCCTCTCTTGAATTTGAGGACGCAGTGCACCTCCTGGCAGAGGCTGCCCGGGAAGCGGGAAGCAGCGCAACTCCTGAAAGACTTGTGCAGGGCTGATGAGTGTTGAGAAAGGCAGCACTGTATTTTAGACTAGTAGTCAGGGTTAAGAGAGTTGGTCCGAAAGATGTAAATTCTCTAAAATATAAATTCTCTCTCTTCTGGAAAAAAAATTGGAAAACAAGAAAATATGCTTTATTCCATTATGGGAATACCTTAGCCAGGAAAACGTCATTGTCTCCCTTGCCTGCATAGAGAGGAGGCCAAGTCCTGAAATTCTCTGGACTACTTTCACTCAAATTTAAGTTATTTCTTTGACTGTTTCAGTTGTGAGTTTTGTTGAATGCCCATCTAGATCTTGCAGTCAAAGAGAAACTTTTTTTCCTGCTAGGCCTTCTCTGAAGGAGTGAGGACGTGACTGGCTGCCACTGGTCCTCTGTGCACCAGAAAAGAAACACTTGGGTCTCTCTAGTGTACGACAACCCCCAAAGCTTTCCCACTGGTATGGAACTGCTGATGTGCTGCTTGTAGAAACCAACGTGTCACTGCCTTGAACAGCTTAGTCAGGAGATGTGTCTCCAGCTGGAGGGAGGAGGATCTTTCTCCAGCTGTTTCTTCTCTTCTCTGACAAGCACAGATAGGGCGTACTTTTCATGCGTCTTCCTTCAAGGAGGGAATATAAAGGAGACCTTGTGGGAAAAGCTATTCTGGAATAGCTTCTGCCTCAATTTCTTCAATAGGGGCATTAAAACAAACCAAAAAAATGCTCTCCCCTTCTCCCATAGACACCCGTGCTTGTAGAAAGGCGTGTAGTTTTCTGCTGGAAGCAAGGGGTGAAAAGGACCATTACATGATGTGTAGGAGGGATTGCCTAGAAAGTAGTGCTATGGCAAGGTAGCATCCCTAGGAGGGAGGGGACGCAGGTTTTCTATTAACGCAGAAGATGCCAGAGCACACGTGAGAACCAAGTTTCCTGGACATCAGATGCTGCATGAGAGGAAGGTGAAGCAGGGCACACATTGTGGAAGACAAGGAGAAAAACATACATACACATCTGAACCCGTGGTCTTTTTCTTTACTGTTGTTATTTAAAAGGTTTTTCTGAACATACAGCTCCCCACCTAGCCCTCTTACAGTTCTCAGAAGCTAAAAGACAGGTAGGCACCAAGGAGCAGCACGCAGGGAAAATAATTGGCCAACAATAGCTGTGAATATTGTTAGTTACATGATTTGTGCAAAAGGACATACATCTTAATATTTATCTCACTTTTCTGCACCTATAGTTATATTTTTTATTTTTTTTACACAAATGTGAGGGTGATTAATCCCAAATGCAATCTGAAAAAGGATAAACAGAAGGAGATTGGGCATGTATATGTCACTTGCACTATATACTACCTCATCTATATTAAATACGAGACAAAGTAATAAAAATAAACTATACAGTATTGTGTCGGTTGCAACTCAGGCACTAACAAAATATTGCCACATTTTTTCTTACAAAGCTGGTTGTGTGCTGGCTGGAAAGAACCCTAAAGCATATAAAGCTCTTATCTTCATACATTTCCCTAAAGAATAATAGATCAGTCGGTGCTCTGATGCTGTTTTAATAATGTACAATTTACAATTCATTTGGTTACCAAGCACTCACAGTATAATTAATTTCACAGACCCTTTCTACACATTGGCATGGTTTATGACAGTACAGAGGGTAGACAGGAAAACTCTGTTCCCCCTGCTGTCACAGGAGAGTGCCTGGATGATGTGTCACCTGGCTGGTCTCGCAGCAGTCCTGCCTTTGTGGGGGTGACAGGGCTTGATTTCCCCTTTCCTTCTGCCCCAGCTCCCACCAGCCTTTCCCATCTCCTTACATGACCACCTGCATGGAGGATGTTGCCTTGGGGATGAGCCAGTTTCATCCTGCAGCTCCCCACAAGCATTGAGCCACATGTGCCCGGTCCCTTTGAGTCGCAGCAGGCCCTGAGATCTGCTGCAAGCGCTGGAGCAAAAGCTAAGGTGAGCCAAGGGGAAGACTCAAGGACAAAAGGCAGGTGACAAGCCTTCAGTGCCTCACAGCAGTGCCACCCTTCACCCTTGCATCTGGGGACAGGAGAGCCTGTCAGGAATACAGGTATTGCTTCAGTCAGGAGTGACTGTCCATCCGAACTGTTAGTGCACGAGCCCAAGCCTTATATCATTTAACCGAATCAAGACAGGAAAAACGGAGGGAAAGGCTCCAGAAGCAGGCAAAACACGTATTGTTGGGGGGGTTATTGCCACACTCCTGTTATTTTTCCCTTTACGGGGAATCTGTACAGTTGCCTGAGAGACTTAAATAATGGACTCACTCTGCAATGAATGGAGCCGCTGTTCTGTGATGTCTTGCGCATCAAAGCAAATTTTTTGAATCTGCATTAACCTCTTTGATAAAGACAACACTGTAAGGAATTCAGCAACTACAGAGAACCTGCGGGTCTGCACATCCACCCGGAGCTTGCTTTGACAGCGGTGTATGAATTGCTATTGAAGTGATGGTTTTGTTTCCATTATCAAATAAACAGGGGTTTCCTTTTCTGAATTTCCCAAACATTATTTTCCTGTTTGAAGTTCTTGATTTCTGTACATGCAGAGTGTATGTATACACATACATGGATACTCACATATATGTGTATATATACATATATAGACACATATATACAGTTCTGTTATATATATATATATATATATATATGCCAGGGGGTAGAGGTCTGAGTGAAGGCTGAGCACACAATCCTGTATATAAACACACAAGTACTCACATTGAAGTGCAGCTTAAAGCTAGGCTTACTGGTTTTCTACAGCTACAGTTGCACTTTCTCTCTTTTTTTTCTTAGCTGTTCAAAAGTCCCTGGCTTCTTCCAGGGACCGAAGAGCATTGTAAGCCACAGCCCTAAATGTTTGATTAACCCCTATGGGACCTGTGTGGTTTTCACAAGACACTGACTATAAGAGGTGCATCTCTTGCACTGTGTCTGCAGCTGGCTACTCAATCCTAATGATTTGGTTTCCTAATCTCTTACTTGAACAAAAATATGGTCAGGCAGAGACCATGAGATATTGCTTTCACATCTTTTTTCCATATGGAATTGACAGCCAATTTGCCAACACATTGATGACCTGCTGCTCTTACTTTTTATGTCTATAGAAACTTGACTCTTCTGTCAATCATGGCATATCTATAAGTGAAACCAAAAGAGGTTATTAAGGACACCACGTACATATGTAATAAAACACCAAGTATTATTATTATTATTATCATCAATTACTCTTATTCACAATATAATCACAATTTAAAGCTTGTGTGGTTAATGTAGCACAAGGTTCACTTCAAAACAGAGCTCAAAATCTCTCCCCTGCAGTCAGATGTACAAAGGTTTTAAAGCAGTGCTTGTGTGGCATGAGAGGGCTGATGGAGTCCTGTTCCCTCAGGAGAGTGCTGGTCTCTTTTCTGCTTGAGAGAAAGCACCCAGGAAAACCTAATGTACTCCTAAGATGTGGGAAGCAGCAAACCTGAAAAACTTTGCTTTTAACCTTTGAATATCAGAGTTAAAATCTAGCCTTCAATCCAGGTGAATTTTTTCAAGTCTATGGTTTTGGAATGGATGAATGTCTGTGTAATTATCTATTATCTGCTTTTTTGCCTGTTTAATTTCTCTCCCATACTACATGCCTCTTAGCATAATTTCTTTTCTTCAGTTCAAAAATATTTTGTTTTGACTTTATGTTGCTCAAGAAATGAACACAACTGTGCTCATAAAATTCCTGCAAGCACCAACCTGGTTGCAAGGCAAAACTCTCTACTCTCTACTTTGAATTTCTAGGTCTGTATCTATCAAAGAGAAAAAAAAAAAAAAAGGGGGGGGGGGAAAGACATAGCATTGCTAGGAAGTACTTCTTGCTTTTTTTGTCATTTTTTTCAGTACTAAAATCAAAGAAAAATTTCTCAGACATGAAAGTAAAATTGACAGTGTTTAAATCCACAATGGCTTAACTGAAGTTATAGCATTTCAGAAGTTATAGAATTTATGAGAAATACACAGAAAGATATTTTAAAGTTAGATCACCTATTTCCTTTGGAAAAAAATAATCTGGCAATCAAATCTAAACAACAACTAAACCAATTATCTTTCTTTTATGACCACTGGGGGAAGAAGGAGTCTTTTCTTGTTTCTTAGTCCATATTAAATATGAGTTGGAACCAAGACAGCCTTTGCAGTGGAAAGAAAGCCAGGGGGCCAGGCTAGTGTCTGCGTCATCAGTGTCACAGTGTCCTGTTGTACACCTTCCCTCCAATTCCCTCTTTCTAAACCCACAGGGACCCCTGACCACTAGAAGGTTAGATGCACATTGATGAGGAGGACAGCTGGCACAAGATGGCCCCGATCCATTCTCCTAATCCCCCTTTCCTCTCAAAATGCCTGTTGGGAATGGTCCCTGGCAAGTGTTAACTGTGAGCTGGGTCCAGGGATGGCTGGGGAGAGTCATACTTGACCCAAGTCAACACCATGCCAAGGACTGCTGTAACAATTTAACAATCCGGAAAATTGAGCTCCAGCACCTGGGGACATTCTCTGGCGCTGTTTCCGTGACTATCTGCACGTGGCCAAAGAGAGCAAACTGATTGATAAATACCAGCATGATGGTGCAGGGTTGAAATGCGTGACAGCAGCATCCCACATGCTGGCCCAAACATTATGCTGAAGTTTTGCAAATCAACTAAGAGATGTAGCGATTGCTTTTAAAAGAGAGTCTAAAATTTGCCAAAAAGGGAGTCAAATCCCCACGCTGAAGGCAAGATAACACTTAAGTGGCTTATTCATGAAAAGCTACCACTTGACTTTCCACAACAAACTTGCCAACATAAAGCTTCATGGAAGGAATGCAAAACAGCCAGGCAAAACTCAAAGAAGAAAAATATTTTCAGTCAAGGACAAAATAATCAAATCATCTTGAGCTGTGACACACCAGCTTACTTAGCTTTGATTTTACTATCATAACTACCTGACGCTTTGTGTGATCAAGGTGCCCACAGCTGTAATCTAATGTGATCTGGAGCTTATTCACTGATCACAGCTGTGTAATTTCAGGTAACATGCTTCCCTTGTTTAGTTTTGTTTAACATTGTTAAATATATAGTCAGACCATCTGCACAGTATTTTTTTAAATTGGAAATTACAACCATAACTTCCTTTTTATATATCAATAAACTAAATAGCAAAATTTCAAAGGGATCCTTCTCTACCAAACAGTGAAGCAGAATGTTTGTCCCACGCCACACCATCGCCTAATTGCACACTAATTGGACAAACGTGATTAAATATTTCAAGATCTTTACTAATTGCCTCTATTTTAGCTTTAAAATTTGCTTGCCACCAACAAATTTAATGACACTGGTGTCTAGTCATCAGCAAAAAGCCCAAGAGTTGCTCTTTAAAATGTACCTAGTCAGAATATTTACTGATTGTGCATTGTTGTTTCCAATGTAGCTTAATTAGAAATCCAATCAGTTCTCCAAGTCTAATTATACTTGATTTGTAGATTCAGACTATGATACATAATGAAGCTAAGCAGCTAACAGTAAACGTGCTTGAAATGTAACAATAAGAGAAATATTTTTAATGCATGCCTTGTTATCATTTTAGAAACTCCGAGTAATATATGAGATCAAACACAAAGGGAAATATGGAGATTTATGACTCAATAGATTTTTAAAAAGCCCATGTTTTATCCTGCAGCAATATAACTGGCGTATTTTAGTGTTTAAAAATATTTCCTTTGTTTGTTTACTTATTTGTTTGAATAAGATAGCAACATATATTTTGTGGATGCATTGATGGTTGTATTTGGTTGCATTTATCTTGCATGCCATTATTCTTGCCCTATATTTTAAATGGCATTATGCGTCAGAAACTGGGAGCTGGGTTAAAGATGGTTACTAAGGCAGCAGTTCCCTTTAGCTGAGGCCCTACATCTTCAATGCACCCTTAATTTACTCTTCTCTCTGAGAAATATCCTTTAGGGGCCAAGGGCCAGATGTTTCTTTTTATTCCATGCTGTGCAGGGAAACACATCTGCTCTGCTATTATTTTTTACCTCAGTCCCATAGTCTGAACATTGCAGCTGCAGTCTTACACCCATGTTGTAGCATTAAACTAATAGTGTGTCACTTTTGGTATTGCCTACAATGTCCTTTTACTAGTATTTTTGTGAAGTAGCAAACATTTTGATCATGCTTAAGTAATGAGCAGCCCATTTTCTGAAGAACAGGCAAAACTTGAAAGAAGAAGAAGAGGAGAAAGGAAGTCCATCAGCAAGTCACACCAAGACCCCTGGTTGTTTCCTTGTGTTTCCCAGAGAGGAATCCACAAGCAGCCAAGCCTTTCTGTTTAGAAAACTATAGTTACCCACAGACCTTTCAGAAATCAGCCTGTTTCATTGTGACATCCCTGTCTTGGAGGCTTTTGGTGTCATCTTCTTCAGATGTTTTGGGAACCACTTGTTGCTCCTAAAGGGTTCGCTGAAGGGTACCCTTTCTTTGCTTGAAATTTTTGGGGATGTACAAATTAGAAGCAGTTAAAAACCACGTAGGTTTTCTCATATGGGGAAAAAAACTCCTTTAAGCGTGTGACAGAAAGAATTATGATCTCAGAATCCATGTGAGGAGAGGAGAAGCAAGATAGGTAGCAGCTACCTTCAAGCAGCATTGGAAGCAAGGCAACAGTAGAAGGAACTTGAGGCCCACTGACCCTTTCCTGTTTAGAAGAAAGCCCCCAGGGGCTGTATGTAGCTCCTAATTTTCTCTCCTTATCCTTTTATTCTAAATCTCTTCTTAAATCAAAACCCAGGCTTTTCCTACAAAGAAAAAGCATAACCAACTGGCAAGTCTTTGTGTGAGGCCTGCAGGAGACAAATGTTGAAAGCTCACCCCACTAATTGTTGAAGTTCTGAAGGAAGCTAATAAATAAAGCAGTTCATGAATAAAAGCTGTTTTCCAAGTTGTGGTAACACCACTAAGAATATGAAGGATGGGAAGAGGGAGGAGGAAAAGGCAACAGGGCAAAAATAAGGAAGTAAACAACAAGATTAATGTTAACTTCTGCTCAGTAAGAAATGCAGTGCATAAAGTTAGTAGGCACTGAGAGGAAAAGTTAAAAGTTCCTGGTGAAGTGGTATGGCTTAGCTATGGGCAATGCAATCCTGCTGCCACTCTCATGGTTTTAAAGGTTCAGGATGCCATCCCAGTGGGGTAAGACACCATGGGGTGGGTCCTGGTTTGCTGGGAGCTCAGTCAGCTGCAGTGCCCTAAAAATGGCTGGAAGAACAGCCCAGCTTCCCTCAGTGATGCCCCAGATCTGGTCCCAGTGGCTGAACTACCTGGCCGTGCTATGCTGATGGTCCGCCACTGGTTTTGGGGGTCTTTGTTGGGAAATATATTGAATAGCTTTGCCTGGTGGCAGTGTGACCTGTTGGATGCAGCACAAAATGGGTTGGCAGGTGGTGTCAACTTTCACACTGGCTTCCTTCCCGACCTCCCTGGCACCAGGGCATGGCCTCAGCATTTTCTGTCTGAAAGCCAATACTTGCAAGCTTCCCAGAGCACTTGAGCTCTGTAGGTGAAGAGCACTGAACAGCAGCTGACTATTATTTCAGCCTTCCAGCATGGTATTTTGTACCATATACAGTGAGATAAATTCCAATTTATTTTTTTCTAAGTAACCATTACAAGTGTTCTTTAAAGAACAAAAACTGTGAAATAGAGATGTTATTAAAAACTTGACCCTGTTTTAACAACGTTTGAAATACTTTTCTATGTTGTTCTACTTAATTTATTAGGTCCAAGGGTTGGGTTCTCTCTCCCCTCTTTTTCTCTGCTCTTAAAAGCAACATCAGCAAGGACAAAATTTTTTTAAAACAGCAGAATAAAGTATTTCAGTCACATCCTCCATACTAACCAGTGTTCAATATTTTATCTTTCTTTTTTTTTTTTTTTTTGTCCATGGACAATCAGCCTTGAAAATTTCCTTTGCCTTCAATTCTTATACCTTTGATGGTGTTCAGATTGCAAGGTATGCCTTGGCCCCTTATGCCACACAGTCTTCTATTTATATTATTAAAATGCAGCACTTGCTTTTTCATTTTACTCTGTTTACAGGGTGTTGCTTTTATTGATTAATGTCTCAGACTCAAGTAAAATGCTAATCACGTAGAGAAAAAATTGTAAAAACTCAATATGCTGATCTGTCGTGCTTGGCTTTGGAAGTGGCTCACTAACTTAGCTCTGAATTAAGCTTCAAATTGGAAGCAATTCCACCCCACTAATGCAGTGCCTGAAAACCTGTACCTCTTGGGCCAAGGGTACAATATGTTCTTATTCTACGCTTGCATCGTGAGGCACGTGAGACCCAGACAAAAAAAAGGTCTAGAAAAATTGCATACTTAGCTTTATTGGCCTAGATCTATAATTTTCAGGCTCATTTATATTTACCTATTTTCTGCCAAAATGGTGGCTGCCGCATACTCCCTCCTTAGGACAAGCCTAACATGAGGGTGTGTGTTCTGGCAGCCATGATGGTAAACTGCAAGCAGGCTTAGAAGAGAAAGTCAAACCTAAGGATACAGCAGATCACTTTCTGCTCATGCAACACCAGCAGGTGACCAGACTCTGCTCTGTTGCTTGTGCAATGCCCACTGCTGAGCAGAGAAGGAGTACAACAGGTTCCGAGTCTCTCAGCATCCCAGAGCAAGACTGCATTTTGTTGCTTTGGAGAGGAGGCAAGGTCTCCTTTGCCGACCCCAGGAGAGCAAGTTTTTAACTGCCATTTCTGTGAGGAGCGCTTCCACAGCCTGGAATTCCACCTGTAATACTGCATCCAGCGCAAGAAAAACATAGACCTGTTGGAACAAGTCCAGGGAGGGCCACTAGGATGTTCTGAGGGCTGGAGCACCTCTTCCATGAAGACAGGCTGACAGAGTTGTGGCTGTTCAGCCGTGAAAAGAAAAAGTTTCAGGGAGACCTTATAGAAGTCTGCCAGTACCTAAAGGGAAGGCTGGAGAGTGATTTTTTTGCACAGGCATGTAGTGATAGAACAAGGGGGAATGGCTTTAAGCTGGAAGAGGGTAGGATGTTAGGAAGAAATTCCAATCCTAATTCTGTGAGGGTGATGAGACACTGAAATGTGCTGTCCACAGAAGCTGTGGGTGAGTCCCAGGCCAAGCCAAATAGGGCTCTGAGCAACCTCGTCTAGTGGAAGATGTCCCTCTTCATGGCAGGATTGGAACTAGATGATTTTTAAGGTTCCTTCAAAACCATTCTGTGATTCTATGATCCCACTTACTCCTTTCTAGGCAGCAACACTGGCAGCAATGCTATCTTAGATAGCCAAGCAAATCCCAGGAAAAGAGAGAATAAATGTGAGGAAAAGTGCTCCTTTCCTAGCACCTCAGGGAATCAGCAAGAGCCACAGCCTCCACCTCACAGAGATGTGTTTCGGCACACACCTGTATTTTTCTCACATGCAGTCCACAAGAAGCTGATAAGACTGACTGTGTGCAAAGAGCTGATGTGTCAGTCTCTGCTGGCTCAGGACCCATGTGATTGAGGCCCCAATTACAGTAAGCTCTCAAATGTGTTTTAAATCCTGTATTCACCTCAGTATGTGCTTACACCAGGTGTTAAACCAGGAACAAATGCTCAAATTATATTCACTGCAGCAGGATATAAGCAAGAGCTTCAACTCAAAGGTGGGTGCACATCCTAACTTAAACAATGATGCTTTCCTGAAGCAGGATGTAAACATTGACCCACATAAACAGTATAAACATTTAATCATCAAAAATCCTTCTTGGTGGTGCTGTGTGATTGCAAGCAGTTTTTCTCTGCTTGAAGTCTTTGTCTGCAATCTACATGTCCTGTAGAAACAAAGCTAATCTCACTTTAGAAAATGTTCAGACACTGGAAGAGGTTAATTGATGCTTTTGTTTTTCTCCAAACCAGAATACTTTCTTTTTTAAAAAAGCTATTTTATACTTTCCCCATTATACTCTTTTTCCCCCCCACCTTTTTCTCTTATTAATAAGGTCTGGCCCTCTTTAACTTGAAACAAGAGCCTAATGAGCCATGCAGCCTTCTGTAATTTCTTCACTGTTGAAAACGCCTGACACTAATCTATGCCATTTATACTAATAAGAGGTGCATCAGCTGATCTTTGGTGCAATGGAAACATTTTAAAGATACTTTATTGAATTGCAGGTAGCAGTTTCTCATGAAGTTTATGCTGCTGTTGAAACTGGTGCCCTGCAAGTACCACAGAGCTGTGTGTGATGCACAGTACAGAGTACACAGTACTGCACACTACAGACAGTGGGAAAAAATCTGATGTCCAGTAATATATTGGCTTTATATTTCATGTAAACTTGTCAAAGAGATACTGAAGTAAAATCATATCCTCCAGGTTTTTTCTTCACTCCGTGTTTGCAGTTTACAATAGCAATGAAGAGATGACCTAAAATATGATGTCACGTTTTATACTAAGTGGACATTAATTAATGCTAAATTACAGGAGAACTCATCAGGAGTTTATGCTTTACATATGTAGGCATAACACAACAATTCAGCATGATTAATGATGTTCCAGTGAATAACCAGGATTTACATGTAGAAAAATGGGGGGGAAGGGGAGATACATTGCTTAGAATTGGTTTTCCCCTGTTCTTAATTGTGAGCTTTGCATGTGCATTTCTCCACTGTCTCATCAATAGCACTTAACTCTGACAGAGCTCCACTAATTCCAGCTGCAGAAGTGCTGGTGTAGCTGCAACAGATGAAGGGTATAAGTGAGGCAAGGATCTTTGGGAGGGGTGGTGTCTCTTATTAGAGAAGCAGATGCAGCTGGAAAAAGTGGACAAGATTTGGGCACACAATATTTTCTGAGTTTTGAATCAAAGGCTGCAAATGGCTTTCCATGTCACGCCTGAAGAAAGGCTCTCTGCCTGAAACTTTTTCCAGTTAAATTGGTCATTCTAATAAAACACAGTCTCTTTCCTTTCCAATCTCTCTTTATACTCATACTTTAGAAGGGTGGAAAGTATTATCATCTCTGCTTTAAAGATGCTGAAGCAGAGGAGCTGGGATGGACTGGACTGAAATCCAGATGTGGTGACTGCCCAGGTGAGAGAAGTCCAGGTTCCTCCCTCTGCCTGCTCTGCTTCCCGCTATGTGAGGACATCCAGGAGAGAGGACTTCAATGCCTCACATTTCTGAAGATGTGCCCTGAGCACATAGTTACCCTGTGATTTTGGAAATATAAATTCATACCCCCAGTTTAACAGGAAATACAAGCATGCACTGTGGTATCCTTTTTAAGTGTCCTCCTATCTGCCAAGTGGTGGAAATAGAGCTGATGACTCCCCAGAGGCTGCATGCTCACTCTTTTTGAGAAAGAGGGAATAACAGGCATGGGGGAATGGACATGGCATAAAGATCCCAGCCCCAGCAGCACAGGGATCCTGTGGTCCAGCTGCGAGGGATGCTGTTAGGTGGTTCTCAGCCAGATTTATAAACTAGAAGGGAGATCTTTTTATCTGAGCAGGATTTGGCCTGTTACTGATACTGGTGTCAAGATGTCCCTCCTATTTTAGCAAGCCTTGTCTACAGGTCACCTCTCCCAGGCACACTACTGTCCTCTAAGTTCCTGTGTCTATCTCTGTCAAGAGAGGTGTGAAGGGGCATCCCAACACCAATGTCAAGGACATGTCACAAGGCACATCTGCTGAGTTGAGTGGCAGAGGAGGGCTTTGAAGCTTGTTGACTGGAGGTTTGGAGGCTTGTTGTTGTCCCTCATAATTGTGACAAAAGCAAGAAAACCCTATTATTTTGCTGAATAAGGCCTCTGGCGTCTCCAGGCCATGTTTCCCTTCCAACAGCACTGGCAGTTTTAGTGGAACTTGTGTGAAGCCGTGCAGTGGCTGGCTGCAGGGTCTCCTGCTTAAATGTTTTTCTGATGAAGCAGTGCCACTCAAAACGCAAGTGTAGATGTCCTTCCATCTCAGACGGAAGCTCTGTAGATGTTCTCAATTTCGACTTACGGGACAAGCCAGATCTTGTACATATTTCCTTTGGAGTGGTCCTGGGGAAGGGAGTTTGAAGAACCTGTGATGCAGTGGGGAATAAAAGGCCTGTCTTGGTTGTCATAGGGTGTGTTTACAAAACTAAACATACTCATGTTTGTTATTTATGGAAAAGTGTCAATAATAGCTTTTTCTGCTTCTTAGTTGTTCGGTCACTCTGCTCTCTTGTGCCCATTTTCTCTGTAAGGTAACCATCATAACCATGGCAATCATCTTTCTCTGGAAAACTCTAGGTGCACTTTTTAATTTATAATCAAACGTGAATTAATTATTTTAATTATATATTTTTGCCCTTCTCCCAGTCCAGAGGAAGGGTGGCATTGTTCAGGGGAAACCAAAACAATGGTTATAGTGTAAGGCCTGCATTATTTTTCTGTTTTCCCTTTGTACTTTACACCTTGAGCAGAGATTTTTACAGGAAATCCCCTGCCTTGCATGCTTTTAGTCCTATGCCATGTTACATGACAGGCTCCCCCCAGTGCCCAGGCCACCTGTGAGACAGCAGCCACAGCAAAGGGCTGGGCACCCCTTTGCCACCATCACTGGCTCATGTGGCCAGCTTGGAGCAGTTGACCCGCAGGTCCCTTACATCAGACAAAAGGATAACTGCACTTGCAGGTGGGAAGCCTGGCTGGCAGGAAACTCAGCTCCCTGCTTGCCACAGTGCTCCAAGCTGCTAATGTTTTCCACTCAATGCATTCTCTTAAATATTCAGGGTGGTCATAGCAATCTGTGTTGTAATGACCTCTCTCCTATCGCTGGGCTTTTCTGACATTCTGGTAGCAATCCTGCTATTTTGCTGGCACTGAGTAAATGGTTATTCAGCCCCTCTTCCCTTCCCCAGACCCAGAGAAATGCTCTTTGATTTATCCTCTCAGCACTGGGTGCCGATTGAATTGTGGGCTGTCTGGATCTGTAACTCATCCCCTGGACAATTACTGGACATACACATCCCAGCACCTCACTCCTCTTAACCTTCACCAGCCTCAGTGTGTTAACTCCCCGAAGATTATCAGCCTGTCTGAAGGTGTGATTGAAATGAGCTCTGCTCCTCTCAAGAAGGCAGTGCCCTAGCCTGCTAAATCATCGGCTCTAATCTTGAGCATTTAAGCAAAAACAAACAAAACAATCTCAATTTTCTAGGAAACACTAATAGCACAATGTCAATACTCGCATCATGTGTGTCAACTGCCCTATTAATTATTATCATTACCTGCTTTCATAAATTGAATAGAACTGCAGTTTTAGCACTGTGGGAAACAAGCATTAATTGGGAAAAGGTCTACGGAAGCATCCCTCTGTATTTGCATGTTTTCCCTCTCTCCCTGCATGCTCCTACAACACAAAATGTACCTGCTAACCTACTCTACCTTGCATGCATGTGTGTAGACACACATATATTTTGCGAGCACATGTATAGGTTCTTTGCTTGTATAGGCTCTAATATAGTCGAGAAAAAGATCTTATTCCTAAGCAGCTTTTTTTGCAAATGTTAGAACAAATTCTTAGCCTGTTGTTGAAATAAGTGCAGCCATACACTCCATGAGGATATGTCTCATGCCCTATGTCTTGACATTTTCCAACAGATGTTGGCTAATGCAGTAGTAGAAGGTTCACCGTGGATGCAGTGAGCCCAATAAATCTTCCTCTTAAATGCAGACACTCCACCATCCCAGCATCATATACCTATAATACATTTTAATTACTTGGCTATTCAAATTATACTAAATTAGATCTGCACAGAGCTGCATCACGGATTTCTCAATTTACGTTTAATCCATGGAAAAAAAAAATAATAAAAAAGAATTGCAAGCACACTTTTTATTGGAACTTGCAGGAGCTACCGAAGTCTGATACCTTTAAAATTATTAAGTGACAAAGATTACTAGCACTAAGGTTATACTTTGCTTCCCCATTAGCCATTTAGGTGACAGCTGCTGTATTACACATAAAGATGAACCATTCCTTGAGGGATGATAGTGGTTCCGCTGTGACACTACTGGCATAAAGCATTATCAGACCATAGCTGTGCTTAGAGCCATCACAGTCTCCTAGGCACCTATCAGTACCCTCATTATCTGCATCACAGAGTGTCTAGAAAGAACACTGCCAGGCTTCACAGCTTTGCAGCTCATTTGAGAAGCGGAAATTAAACATCCCAGGAGAAAAAACAGGCACATTGTAACAGCACCAGTGCTGTACACACATAACATGTTGACTGCTGTTGCGCTGACTTCTGTCTCATTAATTTAATAGGCTCCTGGACTGGGGATGGGGAGGTGGAGAGGCAGCCTTTACAAGCAGATTACTGAGCAGGGCTCTCTGCACTGATTGCGAATCCAGATTGGAGAACTTAGACTGAGCACTGCCACACTTCAGATGTCTGTCCCCACTTGTGCAGCTGCCATGTGGTGAAATAAACCATCCAGAGGCAGAAAAACGAGTGCATCATATATGTTAGCCATGCTTAGATTATCCTGAACCCTTGTGTGAAGTAAAGCAGCACAGGTGCCTTTTCAGCAGTGACTGTAACTGCATGCCTGTGTGAGGGGTAATATGAGTGTGTTAAAAGGGGGGTGCTGCATTCAGACAGGGTTATGATAGCAGGAGCAATCCTGCAGCAGGTCAGCGCAGCTGTGCTCTTCAAAAGGAGCTGGTTTGCTTTTTTAGTCTGAAAAAGTAACATTCACTCATTTGGTGATGTCCAGCAAAAAGCACAGCACTGAGGCTTCTGTGGGATCTGAGCAGAGCATACATCTTCTGATGGCCAAAGGGTGACTTGCTCCCTGAATCAATGCATTTAAGCAGCTCTCAGTTAAACTGAGGCCACTGAGTGCATGTCAGGGAAGAGAAATGGACATGGCCTTCCATTCAACTTCCTTGACAGATTTTACATCCAACAACACCTGGAGAAATTTGGAGATGTAAACATTTTCTATTTCATTCTAATGAGTTACTGCAAGTGTTCTTATGTGCTTCTGTACATTTAAATTGATAAGAACATTATAGGAGATGTCAGTGGAAGCAGAACTGCTCTGCAAACATGTACACTGTGAGAGATGTTCATTAAAGTGATCTCACTGTCAACAGGATGGTTGGGTATGTCTGTATCTCTGCCCTCTCTTTATTTGTATGAATGGGTGACAAAAGAGAAGATAAAATGAAGGTGAACTGATTTTTACAGTCTCTGCAAAGCAACTTCACCCATCATACAGGAGCTGAATTCTTCAGACCCCATTGTTCTCTTCCCTTAGGTTGTTTAGGGAAATTACTCAAATTCTTCAGAGGTCATGCTCAGATATGGGACAGCAAAAGGAGCCTACAGTATGTATACATAGAATCATAGAATCATTAAAGTTGTGAAAGACCTTTAAGATCATGCTGATTTTTTTTCAGGATCATATAACAAAAAATGCAGACACTGCATTTCCTAAAAACACATACAAACAAGTGACAGCACAAAGAGCAGGTGGGAACTTTGTTTAGAGGGCCCTGAGGATTATACTGTCAAAGGAATTGCACTTGGTAGGTCTATTAAAAGAGAGACACACGCACACAGATGGCATCTTAAATACATCCCCACCACTTGGAAATGTTTTAGGTCCTTGCATCCATTTATCTTTTTGGGAATCGTGCAGCCAATAAGAAGGGAACCTTCCTTAAGTGTCTCACCTAACATCCAAACAAGTATGTTAAGATTTTTGAAACTGTGGAAATGAACAGGAATAAGTATCCCAGGAAAAAATTCAGGATTTTCCCTCAACAACTGATTCCTTAGAAAATTTCTCCAATGCTGATGGCAATTACTGACACTTGCTTAATTGAGATTTGAGCTGGCTTAAAGAAGCAAACATATATTATGGTTTTCTTCACAAGTTCTTGTACATGCACTTATTATGATAACCCATGTACTTTCAGCTGCTTCGGCTTTGCTCCTGCATTCAGCTTTTGCGCTGATATTCCCCAGGTATCCTTGGACAAGGACAAGGGTCTTGAGTGTGGGGCTGCAGTGAGGGCTGGAACAGTGGTTGGAAACATTTCCATTATCTAACAATTAAAAACAAACTTGCATATGCTCATCATGTTTAAACATCTAAACTCAATGTTTACAGTCCCAGTTTTGACCATGACCTGATGCCTGATGGTGATGCCTGATTCAGGTGGAACAAAACCCATGGGGCAGCAGTAGCAGAGGGTCCCCAGCCCTGATGGCAGCCCCCCAGCCTGGGTTGTAGCCCTGGCACCTGGCACTGTGCCCAGCTGCCCCTTCAGCACAGACCACCTGCATGCCAAGGGAGCACAAGTCACATCACTCAGGTACTAGACTGTGGGGGCTTCTAAGGCCTCCAGCAGTTTTACCCTGCTGAAGTCTTTGACTCCCAGATTTCAGAGTTAGCCTGAAATCTGCTATTATCTTCACAGATAATATCTCCCTGTCCAGAATACACTCTACTTCACTGCCTTTTTATTGGAAGATGAAGAGCAGAAAAATCCTCTTATTCATATGTGGAATCTGGAAAAGCTTGTAGGTCCAGTAATCAATATTCGACCTGTTACACCTTCATGCTTTAGAGTTTAGCAAAGGAATATGAGCTGGAGAAAGGCACAGGTTTGTGAAATAATACTCCTTTTCCAGACAAAAGGAAACTAATTGTTCTATACTCATGAGCATGGATGTTGGAATTATGTGAAATTGACAATAGGTGGTCCCCTTTCAATCCCAAATATGGCAGGAAACATTTGTTTCAGCACATGCAGTGTTACCTTACATTCCTATCTTGTTTTATTCTGCTGTGTCTCTCCCCCCATCAGATGATTTTGGACAATGCACACCGAGGTTGTCATGTATGTAATGCTGTCTAGGAATCTGTGTCCTGATGGTGGACAAAGGTTTCTGGGGCAAGTCTACAGCTAAAGGCCTCATTGCACACATCTCTGCAGCTTCCAGACCATGCCTCTGCTTAGACTCACAAGTCCCCTAGCCATTTGGTGGGACTGGGATGCAACACATTGAGAATCACCAGTTCATGCCTTGAACTTTTTTATAGCTTTTCCTTGGAAGAATCAATGCATTTAAGGCAGGGACAAAGACACTTGTTTTCTCTGCAGGCATTTCAAACTCCAGAGAAGTCAGAAGGGTTAAGGATTTTGGGAAGAGAGGATAAAGGTTTACATAAGTCATAAGACATACTCCTATGTGCCCTTAAGGTATGCAAGGTGGCTGGCATCTGATTTGAGGTGCACAAGCATCAGTGCAGACCAATCCCCACTGACTTAAGTGGTGATACAGAATATTTACACAAGTGTAACTGAAGGATTCTTTTATTTTGAAACTGTTCTGAGTCAAACCCTGGTGGAAACCATGTAGGATTAATATGAATTTATTGCCCCTCCATTAATTTCCAGCGGCAGACACATTCCTTTCCATTCCAGCTTGGTTTTGCTCTCAAGGTACTAAGTTTAAAAAGCCCATCTCGGCCCATCTCAGAGGTAATTAAGTCATGTCTTCTTCACTCTTGGTGCTTTAGACCCCCAAGGAAATGGATCATTATTTTGTCCACATTATCCAAAAAGACCTGATAGCAGTTCTGATAGAAATTAAAATCGAAAATAATTTAGGCAATTTGTTTATATGGACTGCACTTTGCTGGCCTAACCAACTAGAATATGACCTGCCTAACCAGCTTACTCAGAATACAATGTCCATTTTGCATCACTTGCACTAAAAGCAGAAAATTTACTTAACCTATTTTTGTTTTTGTCTCCTGGAGCCCCAGATATTGTTTTTCTTTTTTTTTTCTCCCCTGGATCAATGAAATGGTGCTCTCTCTGAAAAAAATTATGCTGTATGAATGATAATATATGGTGGCAGAATTAATGGTTTTGTCAGTTTATAGTGAGTATTTTTATTAATGCTGTCTAATTAACTTATTTTAGAAGCACTCATCAAACATACACTTTAAAAAATCACAAAATGAAACACACACACACACAAAAAAGCCAAACTATATACAAATCTTTCAGGAATAGGAAGAAAATACCCAAAAAAAACCCCAACAAACTTTACAGTCATCACTTGTATGCTGGATTCTTCCAGACTCACAGCTGCTAGAATGCCTTCTGCCAGCTGAGTGAAGAGTTTGATGTGATAACAAAAGAGCTTCCTTGAAAAAGCCAAAAATACGTCTGTAGCACAGCAGCTGACCAGCTCAGCAGCACGGGTCACTGCAAGCACAAACTGCCTGCTTCTCTATTCATTCCTCTAGCTCCTGACCAAACGCTGAGTCAAGTTTAAGGGCACAGAACATATTCAGACCATTCATCACCATTGCCGCAACCATTTCTGGCCCTTGGTTTTGCAGGAAGCTCCAGGCAGCAGCTTCTCTGGGTCACACATAGTTCTCTTGAAATTAAGCACCAAAATCTGAATGTCTAGAGCCACTGTAGAGGACTCCTGGATGTGCTCCTGAGTCCTCTGAGGGGTCTTTGGTGACCTGGGGCTCAGGCACGTCTCTGTTTGCAAGGATGCCATTGGTAGCTGCATTCCGACAAGTCACAGCCACCAGGAGCTGTTTTGCTGAGGTCCAAGACCTAAACACACACCCTCAGCCCCACTTTTCCCTGATGTGTCAGCCAGCATTTATGAGAGACAGAGGGAGAAGCATCTTGATTGATGCACCCCTCAGGGAAGGAGAGGAGATCTGTATCGTATCAGTAGTGAGTCATCTTGCTTAGATTATTTTCCCCTCCTAAAAGGCCAAAGATACTTCAGTGATGTACACGCAGGCTGAAAAAAATTTAGGCTGATAATGAGAATGGTTTAAAGCCTTCAACACCAGCCAAATACACGAATTTTTTGAGCAATCAAGAGAGAAGTAATGGGAAGGGTGGTTCCCCGGATGACTGTCCCTACTCTGGATCCCCTGTCTCCCCATCACAGCCCCATGCCAAGGACCAGAACATGCAGAGTCAGTGCAGGGCACACAAAGGAGAGCCACACAGAGGCTAAAAGAGATGCAGTGTGGATTGTAAAAAAAAATTATGCCCCAATAATAGAGAAACACACAGACCTTTGGTTTGGTTCACAGGCTGCAGCGCTCTAATATAATTATACTGATTTATTTCAAGGAAAGGGTCACTTTATGAAGTGACTGTGTCTCAACTTTGTTCAGATAAAAGGCCTTTAACAAAAGGCAGGCTTTGGGAAAACAAGCAAAACTCCGGCTGTGCACTCAGTAAGCACATTTTCTAGTTTTCAGTCAAGAAGTCATTGGCAGTGTCAGTGCTTGAAAACTGCATGGCTCAGACATTTCTAAACCCTTTTAATCCATCACAAAGGGCTCCCTTGATTGTTGCTTTGTTTTTCTGCTGCTGCCCTACAGTATGGCTGCCAGTGTATATTCCTGATAAGCAGTGAGCTATGCAGATGCTGCTAGGTTTCCCTGCTTTCTGTACCACTCAACCTGCCAATGCCTGTGTGAGGGACACAATCATGTGTCACAAACAACCAGGAGTGGTGACACTCCATCCTCCTCTTGTATCCCAGGAAACTTAAAAGAATACAAGATTAATTTCCATGGGTGGCATGGTGCCACCCATAAAAAGTCCCTGTTGCCATGAATGGGAAGTTCTGCTTAAAACCCAAGGACACAATGAAACCTCCACAGTATTAATGCCATTTTAATCCCCCCAGATTGGAAGTTTGGCATTACTAATGCAATTAATTGTGATAAAGGAGAGAGAGCACCAGCTCCATGCATCTGAATATATACTTCAACACACAATCCAGCCTGAGATGTACGGGGAAGTTCCATCTCTTTCCTCATGTGACTGAAACCTCAGCACAGCCTGTCCTATTCAAAAAAGCACCACAGAAGTCCAAGATTCAGAACCATCATGAGGAAAAAGGATGGAGCAGGTAGCAGGGAGGGTGTCAGCACAGCCACGAGGTGACCACCCAAGTGATACCCCTGGCAGAGCGGGGGCCATGCCACATACAAGCACCTTCTGGAACAAGCTACCAGGGCAGCTAAGGGCACATTGCAGTTTCCAGCAAACAGACTCATATTCACAGCTCTGCTTCACCTCTGCAACCTCCTTTAAATGCAGTGCATTAGGCAGCAGCCCCACGGGGGATTGAAAGACTCGGGACTTGGGTTGTCTGAACTCAGTGCAGTGTCAGGATAATATTAGCAGAGAAAACATCTGAAAAGAGACCAGTGTGACAGGCACCCCACCAGCAATTCTGTGCACTTATCCCAAAAAGGAGCATGGATAAGAGGGGGCTACTGCTTCACCCCAGGTGCAGATTTTGAGCAAGAGTCTGGGAAACTGAGCTGTTTAACTCAAAGCATCCCTTTTGCTGGCTGAACCCTGACAGCAAACATGCCCAGGATGCTCAGGTTGTCCTTTGTGGCTGGCTGGAAAATGTAGTGGTTTTATCTGTAGGACAAGAGCACCTGCTGAGATTGGCCATGAACCAGTCATTCCTTCCCCTTTCCCCTCTTCCTGGGAGGAAAGAGATTACCTTTTCACCTACAAACAATTTTTTTTTCCCCAAATCATGGCTACACAGAGACGAAAAGCAGAAAGATGCTCCATATGAAGTAAATGCCTTGCAAATGTTCCCTTTGACCTGGGGACAGGGCACAGGCAGCTGTATTTGTGTCTGAGCTGCAGAACACAGGACTGATCAAGGAGTGCAGCAGGAAAGCAATTGGAAACACACAGAATCAGGAGGAAGAGCAGAAGATGAGGTTAGGGGGAGAGAAATGAGAAAATGAATACAATCTGCTGATCTCTGAAGATCCCAGTGAAACATGAATGGGCCCTGGGTTAAGGAACATCTGGGCATGGTGAGGGCTAGATGATACTGGGAATAAACACAGCAAAGATGAGAGTGAACACATGCCTTATGTTCAAAATCTAAATGGAAAGACATTTACATGTCACTGTTTTAATAGTAGATATTAAACGTCCAACATTAACAACAAGAAACAGGCACCCTATCAATTTTTAATAAATACTAATGACCTCTTAAATTAAATTTCTAAGCTGAAAAATATCATCAATATCAAACACTTTTGAGACACACAAAATCCTTACCAACCTGTATTAATGCCACTCACTGCAATACCTGTGATATCAACTTCCACAGACATTGCTTGTTCGTTTGATTGCCCCCTGGCATTTTCACATGCCTCTCCCCTGCAGCTGCTCCTTCTGCAGCACCATCATTCCCAACCAGCCTAAAGCACCTAACAACAAACACCACAAAGGTGTTCAGGTCTACACAGCTCTTCCCTGCAGAATGACTTACCAGCAATAGGGAATAGCAGGGTTAAAACTCTGATGTGTTTTTTAGCAGTCTCATACAACCCTCTGAATGACTGCAGAGCAAAACATCATATTTAGGAAGGACAGCTGGTCCTTACCTTTTCATTACTAGCCAGCAGCCTCAGCCTTTCCTCTGTCTTTTGTTTTGAAGCCAGAGGATATATTAGAGAGGACAGGAAATGTACCAGAATCACTACAAGCAGCACACAGAGAAGCTCAAGTGTGTCACCCCCCAAATCTTTATCTTCTCTCGCCTCTGAATGCTCCTATCTTATTTTTCAGTCTGTCTGCTAAATGCATTTACTCCATTACAGCTGCAAGCTCTTTCAGACAGGGGCTGCATCTTCTTCTATTGTACTTCTCTTTCAGACACCCAAGGTGAGGTGAGTGCTTAATTAATATGAAGTCACAGTGATATGAAATAGCACACGAAAAATATTTCTCCAAAGAATAGAAGACTTGGCAGAGTAAATCCACTAAAAACATAAGATTTTCAGCAGGGTTTGTTTTTGTGGTTTTGGAGGAATATTCTGTACCACAGTGTATTCCCTGGCCTGACCAATGAATATTAGCTGGAATAAAATGGTATATTAATTTCCCTTGACAATAATTGGAGCAGCCTATGATCTCAGCAACCCTCTGGGTATATTCCTAAGGTCAGAACAGGAGTGTCACAGCCATGTTACTCTTTTATGCCACTCCCTACACATCTTCAGGGAAAGCTACTAATCCACTTAAACAATTACCTTTCAGAGGAAGAGGCAGAGGACTTTGTATGAGGATACCTAATAAACAACTCAGCCTGTGAAATATTGGAAAAGCTCACGGAGCAAAGAAGTGGAATACAGCTATTATCTGACATGTAGCACCAATGAATAAAATCGTCACCAGACTGAAACCACTCAGTATTTTTATTCATGTCTGCACCACAAAGTGGTTGAAGCCTAAAACTAATGAAGGAAATAATATGCAATTCATCATCGTGTAGAGAGAGAAAGGCAGCCGAACATAACTCTTGACTCGTGTCACATCAGTGCCTTTCAAACTTCTCTTTGTGGCAGCTTTTGGGAAAGGACCATATTCTCTGTGCCACATGCCAGCTCTCTTTCATCCTGTGAAAGTGCCACGTCCCCAAACCCTGCTCAGGCTGCGAACAGGAAATCCTCTCAGTTTCTTACTGCTCGCCTGGCACATGCATACAAAATAAGGAAAGATAATCAGTAATCATGCCTAACTTTGAGTTAATGGGGCATAACACTGGAGGCGGATCACTAAGTAGCTGTTCCATGTACTGGAGCTGGGAGTCAGATGCAGACTGCTGCTGTGCCTGGGAAGGGATGATGGGATCCAGGCACAGCGCCTGCCTGTGCTGGGACCACATTGCCTCAACCCAGCTTGCCTGGCTCTCCCAGAGAAAAGCTTTACTCTGGGAAAGAACTTCACTCTTTGTTGGCCACCATGGACTTTGCATTTCTGTTAGGGGGCAAAAGCTCCTTCTCCTGTCTTCCTGCATTCTGCACAGCACAGGGAAAGTACTGGAGGCAGGAGGGGCTGTGACTCAGTTTGGGGGTCTGGGGCTCAGATGAAGGGTACCATGCAGAGGGCAGTTTATAAGAGCCCCGTCTCAAGAGCTGTCTACCTGCTGCCAGCACACAGTGCTTGCAATCGACTGAGCAGGGGGCACTGCCCACCCCCAGGGGAAGGATCCCACCTGGGGACAGCAGAGAGCTGGAGCACTGCGTTTGCAGCTGGTGGCAACTTCACAGCCCACACACACACACTAATCTTTACCTTCTTCTGTCTTAAATAGCTGGACTTGCTGCTTTGCTTGGGTACTTGGGCATTGTCAGTGTACTTGCAGTGGCAGATTGGCACATCTAAAATTTTAGTCATGATTTCAGTCAATTTTCACGTTTCCAAAATGGAGCAATACCTCATAAAGCACAGATCTAATGCATATAACACCAATTTGCTGAATGTCAGTGTACACTGACCTTCTATTACAAACACTGGCAGATGGCCATTCCTTTAGTACTCAAGAGTTGCTTGAATAGAAAATCAAGTGATGGCTTAGCCTGTGTTTCGCCTCTGCATCAGTGCCCATAGCAACACACAGTGGTAGCTGCCTGAATGCAACGCCTCTGCCACCACCAGCTCCTTTCCAGCACAGCAAAGCCATTGGTGATCCCATGGCTACGATATCCAGTTCTGCCAGAGCTGCTAAATAGCAGGAGGGACCTCCTGGGAAGAGGATGGGAGCACATGGTCTGCCAGGCAGGAAGCCTCAACCCAGCCGTAGCACACTGCATCCCATAGAGCAACTGCTGCCTTGTGGTGCCACTGGGGCCAGGACACACAGGCAGCCTAGAAGTAATGTCTTCCAAAAATGGATCTTAAGTGCAATCTAATGGCTGAGGAAAAAGTGCTGAGAATCCAGGGGATGCAGGGTTGGATCAGACACCTGCTTTGCAGCCTTGTGTGTGTGGCCAACCTCTGCACAAGCACCAGCTTCCTCCTTCCTGTGTCCACAAAAGCTTTGCAGGTATTTTCTAATAGCCCAGTTTCTTTGTATTTGGGGTCTTTTTCCTATCCACCCTACAAGGCCTATTTCCAGAGCAGAGAGCCTGGCCATGCCAAGCACGAGTATCCCAGTGCAGCCAATGCACACTGTGCATTGCTCCAACCATGTTCCTTCCCTTTTCAGCATCCCTCAGGTCTTCCATTTCAGAGCACAGGCAGTCTGCACATTTTGGAAATTTTAAATGTGCTGTGGATGTTTTGGGAAATTGGAAGTGGCATGGTGAGTAGCCCAATGTTGCAGCATCCTGCACTCCTGACCTCTTTTCTTCCAGGACTTTGCTTTCCCCCTCCTATAAGGAGGTACTCAGAGGTTCAAGGCCAAATTTGGTGATGCACCTGTGCATCCAGCTGAATACTCTCTTAGGGGTGCAATCTGCATTTCTGTGTGCCAGGCCAGACCAAACCTGTGGTTGAGTTTGTGGGTCTGCTGGAAGGACCACCACAGTCTTCCAAGTGTTTTTGGTTGGTTTGCAGAGATGCTCAGGATCTCAGGGATGTTCCCTGCCAGACTCTTGTGGTTCTTTTAATAGGCTGTGAAATTTTGGAATGAAGCTATTTAAGCCTTCTGACAACACACCACATCTCCAGGTGCCTTTCTCCACAACAAACATCCATTGTAGATCCTTCTTCCCTTACAATGCGGATTAATTTTAACCCTCACAACAGCCTAATGGAAAGACCGTGCTGCACTTCAAATGCCAAACACTTGCTGAAAGCTTTCCTTTGTTAGCACCTCCTGGTTTAGTCACCACCAGCTTCTGAAAAGATTCCACAGAGTTAATGTTTCCACTTCTTTTAATTCGCTCGCAGTGATGACACAGCCATAACACAGCTGTGTTCCAGCTCAAAGGAGCCGAGTGCGGATGCTGCCCACTGTTCCTCGGCCCCTGCTCCCTCCCTGGCTCCTAAGTGGGGCTGGTGCTGTTGGGAGGATACAGTGACATTTTCCAATCTGGGGTGGAAAAGTTCTTTTAGAGAAAGCCTCTTCTGGTTTGTTGGGGTTTTTTTTTTCCTCATTATTTTTTCTTTTTTTTTTTTTTTTTTTTTTTTTTTTTTTTTTTTTTAGTTTGACATTTTCTTTGTGAAAAGCTGACCTAATTTTCTGGGAATAATGTAAATGGTTATACACTCAAAGCATTGCGCTGGAGAGTTTATAGATAAAGCTGAACTATTTTATGGTTCAATTATCACAAAGTACAGGGGATCCCTGTTGCATTAACACTTCATGAAGATATTACAGTGGGGGCTTCCTTGCTCTTTTCTATGTAAGTTAGGATTTGCCAGTAAAACCTTCACTGCAGCTCTGTCACTACAAAATCCATTAGCCCTGCCAGTTGTAAAACATGTTAAAGACATTTTCCTCAATGACTGTACCTGCTGCAATACAGACCAATTCCTTGCCCTGTTCTGAAGTTTTAAATTGTCTATTCTGATGCACAAAAGATATGAGTTATTATGAAGAGTTATTCTGGGATGAAAACAGGCAAAGAAAAAGCCATGAAGCAGTGGCAAAAAGGTTTGGGAGTGGCACAAGTGCTGTAGCAGTAGCTGGTTGCCACTATGCTGCTGGGCTGATGTTAGGACAGGGGTGTCCATGTCATCCCAACATGAGTGGCATGCAGCGAGCAGTCCCTTCCTGCTGCAGGGTGTGGGACAAGTCATGCAGGCAGAGCCCTTCTCCCTGTTGCACGGGCTGTGGAGGAGGCTGCAGGAGACTCCCATCACCCTCCACCATGCCAGTACAATCTTCTAGATTAGGCTGTGGTAACCTGTGTTTCAGACTAGGGTGGAGTGCACCAGGTTCACTCCACCAAAGGGCCAAGGTAGTGTTTTGGGTTACAGCCTTAATGTAGTGTGCACTAGATTGAAAATGTCAGGCAGAAGGGATCAAATTTTCTGGCCTATTCTTCTTATTCAAGAGTTTTCTCCTTAGGGAACTGAGCTGTAGAAATCACTGAGACCCTGCTTGGGTGCATTTTCCTATTAACCAAATTAGGTGTGCAACTCCATGATAGATTTGCAGTTTCAACACCAGATTTTCTGACATTTCTGGTTTGTTTGTTTGTTTTCCAGAAGAGCAAGGTTTTTTTTCATTTCTTAATTCACATATTCTGTCGGTCAATGCCTCCAGCAAGCTGGACCATGCAAGTGCTTTGCAAAGGACTAGATGTACCACAGTCATCTTCCTTGGTGGTAGCTGAACCAGCAGCCTTAAGTGTGGCTTGGATCTGGCTTCCAGTTCTCCAGCCACATCTGGCTGCCGTGGAGATACAGCTCATGCTCTTGAAGGAAATTGTTGTTCATCTGTTGCTGGTGTGTGCTTTCATTTCTGTGAGAGTCTAATTAGGTTCAGTGATTAGGAGTGCTAATAGGCATAACAATCCCACAGAAATTTACCTTTTGGAAAAAAAAGGGCAGCAAAAATACCCAGCAAAGGAAGAAAAAGAAAGAGAGGAAAGCTAAAAAACCCACAACAACAAAACCCTAAGAATTTTATGCAGTATAAAATAAATAAATAAATAAACAGCCAGTATGCAAATGCCTCTACCTATCTATCAGAGGTTGTTGTAAAGGCAAATTAGCTAATTGCTGCAAAGTGCTTTGAAAATGAAAAGGGATATATAAGAGGTGATTATTATTATTCACAACAATCTGGTAGGTGAAGGCATCTGTCTATTTTGCTTTTCATATCCCCAGAGCTTTCCCAAAGCAACATTAGAAGAAAGGAAAAAACCTAAAATAGGAGAAGAACAATCCCAAAATGGAGAGGAAAGGCCTGTGACATTTGTGAATAATAAAAATAATAAGCTACAGATCAGTTTAAAAAATACCTTCAGGAGTTTAGGGTAAGAAAGCTACACTGAGGTGCATTTGAACTGATCTTAATGGATATGGAGATCATTAGCAGTGTGCTGATACTGCTGAACTGACACAGAAAATATTAATTTAAATAGTAATATCTTACATTATGTCTGTAACTGCATTAAGATGCAAATGAGTCAAGCTTCCAGGCCCTATGCTTTGGCCCTTTTGGTACTAGGCAGAACGTCTGTTTTGTGTCAAAACTTACGTAAATTATAAAGGGTAAAGTTTTTATCCCATCACAGGATCTGATGATGCAATTCTACAATCTAAAATGTTCAAGGATGATGTAATGAGAGCCGTAATTTAGCCTAGGACTAAATCCCACATTTATCTCCAGAAGCTGTAGAATAGCATCCAAGCCTCTGAATACTTATATTATGTGTTAACTCCCCTTGCACTGGCAAACCCCAGGGAGCTACTCTTGTGCTTATGCTAAGCGCATGCAAAAGTGCTAGCAAGATCACTACACTAATTTTCAGCATCAGAAAGTAAAATAATGCCTATACTGAGGCAAGACTCCTGATAAGACTGTGAACTACAGCATTTCATAGCTGTGGATTTCATAGCTATGGAAGAATTAACTCATTTTTCCTTTTTTTTTTTTCCTTCTTCTCAATTATCGCTTGCTCTAGCTATGAATCACTTCAGAGCTCATTCCTTAAACGTATCCGAAATTCCCTCAGGTGTTTTGACATAATTCTATTACATCTTATTTCTGTTTAATATTAAATTCTTTCCTGCATGTTTAAATAAACCTGGAAACCTTTTTAGGGAGCACAGCTTAATGGGAAACTAAGAACATGCGCGCCGGATGCCACCATCTTACATATGTTTTATTATTAATGGTAATTCATGCAGAACCAGCCACTTCACAAGGAGAGACTAAACACTTACATAAAGCTAGGTGCTTCTCTCTGACCTTAATTTGTTTCTGTACTTGAACACTGGATTCCCTTTCAAAAAATAATTATTCCCATAAAGATGAGAAACCAATAACCCAGTCTCTTTCTGTGAGAAAAACAAACGCAGAGGCTTGAGTGGGAATGCTGGAAATACTTTCTTGGTGGCTATTCCAATAAACTACAGTGTAAGAGGTCTTTTTCTGGGTTAGGATGTGTGTGCACTGAGAGAAGGGATATGGAGGATGGAGCCTGTTTTTTCCCATGTGTTTCATGGCATTTTCTGTCTTGTCTGTAATACATTTTCTTACTGCTTCTGCTATTAGTTGACAGTATGTCAGGGATGGCCTTCCACTATGAAAAGCAGGCAGCTCCTGGTGTTTGGTATCTTCTACTCAGAGTGGAGAGACTGTGGGGTGTTCTCTCACTTCTGATGCAGTGGCCCATCTGTCCAGGCAGGGGCACATCTTGGGATTTATCTTCTGCCTGCAGTAACTATAGACCTACAGGCACTTCTGGTAGCTCACAGTCTCTCCAAATCTGCCCAGAGAAGCGGGAATAGTAGAAGAAATAGGGACAGTTTAGCTGAGACAAGATTTCCACCTCACCTCTTTCAAAGCTGGTGTTTGCTTGGGTGATTCACACATCTTTCTGAGAAGTGAAAATGCTCATTGGAGTGGTATGTGGTGATTCCCACCATCAGTCATGAAGGACACATCATTTCAGACAGACTGGGCTACACACATAAAAATTGAAGGTTTGGCAGTAAATCCAGATATGCCTTAACTGAAATATTTACATGTTTAACATTGCCATAAAATCTGGATATTGTCAGTTCTTAAAGTATTTCTCCCCCCTCCCACCTCTAACATAGTTCTTTCCCAATTAATCAACTGTCTGAGTCCAGGAATCATAAGGAACTTGGTCAAGTCAGTAGCAAAGGAAGGGCAACCAAATAATAAGCCTGCCTGGAGACTGTGTTTGCACCATTTTTTCCTCTGCTTTTGGAAATGGTGGATGTGTTCGCTGTGGGAAACAACTGCAAAAGGAAGAATGTTAAATGACAAAGGTGCAAAAAAAACCAGGAAAAAAAGAGCAAGAATTCTTGGATTATAACAACCTTTCCATTAAAAAATACATATATGTATAAAAAAATCACAACAGTGCATGATGTCTTTTGTGGTCCTTTGGTATTACATATCTGTTGGCATAAAAAAGAAAGCTGTGATATAAATCTGACGCTGCTTGTCAAGACACTGGAATATTATTCTAATAAGGCATCTACCATATTCTTTTCAGAATCCAAAGACATCACTCAAAGCCAAAGACTGAAAGGGATAGCTTCGACTTTAAATTGCTAGGCACTGTTTTGGAGAAAATGTATTACTGTTTTTTTGTTCTTTTTCAGGAATGCAAAGCTGGAATTTGAACAGGAAAGAATCTGACATTTTGCGAGTACTGGAAGAAGTGCTCATGGATACATCTTGCATTTTCCATCCTGTCTTTGACTGTGGCATAGTCACAGGTATCTGCTCTGAGCATACAATGAGTATTTCTTGTCTAGCTACCAATTAATGAGCAGTACAAGTGGATAGCATTGCACTGACATTCATCTCTCCAAAACTTTGCCCTACCAAGTCTAACTAGACATTTTGGGTGATAAGCAGGTTTTTACTGTGTGGGAGGGGGAAAAAAAAAGTGACATTGTAGGGCTGAGCCAACACAGATGCACTATGGACACTGAGAACTCCCACTGAGGGATGCAGCATGAACAGCACAACCAAAAAGTCTTGTGTGACACACAAGCCTTCATCTAAAATTCTTTGGAAACTGAATAAGCAGGATTAATTTCCCTCTCAATCACAGAATTGGCTTTCAGTTGAGCTGGACTGCTGAACCCCATAGCCCAAGTTCTCATTCCTCACCTGGTCTCACTGGCTGTGAAACTGAAGCAGCACACTGCTTCATGCCTCTCTTTACTCACCTGCAGAACTTGCATGCTACCTATCCACTTCACAATGGCATTACAAGGCTAATTTAATCAGAGCTATGTGGGCCTTCTGAGACAACTGGAGAAAAGGTGCTATAGCAGTCACCATGCCTTTTGTTATCATTAGAAGTGGCATTTGAGTGCCAGCTGAGGACTGCGGGAGCTGGATCCAGGCATCAGCTGTGGCTGTCTGTTGTAATGACCCAGATGATGAGAGTGGCTGAATGGGGAACAATTTTGGTGACCTGCAAAAGAGCTGCATTAAAAATACAAACTCTTGTGCAGCTAGAATTTAATTCAGTGCCTGCAGAAACCAAAATCTTCTCAACATCTTCTCATAGAGAAGAAATTAATTAATGCTTTTTCTTCAGAAGTGCTTTTGCTTTTGAACAAACAAACCAAGAGAACAAATGAGACTGATAAAGTTTCTTGGAGGATCACATTAGGAGGATGGAAGGCAACAGAGGTGACAGGAAGAATGTTCTGGCTTTTCTTCTTCTTCTTCGGTCTCTTTACCCTTCTCCCACTCCTCTTGCTATTGTTGACAGCAGCACGCCAACAGCCCCATGTCTCTGGATTTTTAAGGTCATCTTGTGAAAGTGGGTGGCCATGTTACCGACCCACTGCAGCCCACCTATCCCATCCACTGCCTTCCATCACACATTTTCCATGACAGAGCAGACACACAGAGAGGCTGGAGTTTGCTTCAGAAAGCGAAACAGCAAGGGGACCCATGCCTGTGGCAGAGACAGCTTGGAGACACCTTCCCACTTCCCTCGCCCAGTCTCTTCCACGAGATCAAACAGACAGAGCTGTGTGAATAAATATTGATACTAAACATAGTCAGGAATGAGAATTCATGATCTAAAATTACACAAATATTTGGGAATTTAGACACTATAACTCAAGTGGCACTTAATCTCCAAGTGGAACCAAAAATATGTAACTCCTCAGTTTACTAGCAGCGTCAGCTCCCCAAGTGTGGAGCTGAATAATTTAGAGTGGAAGAGAAAAAGAGAATGGCTGAGCATGGATTTTGCTGGAGAGGAGAGGAGGTCCCCTTCAAAATCACTGGTGACTTTTTCTGGCTGGATGGGGAAGGGAGGCTCCAGGTCACCTTCAGGACAATCCCCATAAATGCAGAGGAAAAAACAGCCACACACTCAAAACCCATGACTCTCCAGTCTCCTGCCTGCAGGCTCCAGGAGAGAAATGGGGGGCACGGAGGGACAGGAATTGGGGGCATGCAGGAGTGCACAGTGCTGTAGCCTTCCCGTGGCCGGGGAGGCTGTCCAACACCTGCCACCAGCCAGGCTCAAATCTGAGAACTACAGCTGTAGCATAAAGGCGGATTATCACCCATCCAAACCAAATTCAATTATCATATCTATGCTGCTTCTCTATTTCTGTAACTGGAAGGCTATTATTAGGCTCCCTCCCTCTCTCCCTCCCTCTCGCTCCCTGTTTTTAATACATCTCCAAGTAATGCTGCTGTAAAACATTCAGAAAAGTAAACATTAGCTTTAGGCCATTTAATTATCAGTTTTCCAGAACACTTCGTTCTGCCCTGCGTTACTCCATACTCCTTTAATACCAAAAAAAAGAGATGGACTGAGATGAGTTTAATGAATCCACACTATAGCAATGCCTCTCTCTGTCTCTAGTGATGGCTCTGGCTCACTCTCACAGTGGCAAAAAAATGCCAATTTATGCTTGGATGGAAAAGAAGTGAGGAAATAGGTTTTCCCTGTGGAAAAAAAAAAGGGGGGAAGGGGAGATACTATATTTCCTCCTGTCTTAATTGCTAAAAAATTTCTTAGCAGGCTTCCTGTCTGTACCCCCGTCAGCAACTACTTCTTTTCCCATGCTAGAAATGGGAGGTGGTTGGGTGGTGAGAGAATGAGGGTGATGCAGTCCCTGAGAGGAGGGAACCAGTCCTCAGCATAGGGAGTCAACATCCAAGAAACACGTTCACTGCCGGTGTCCTTTCTGTTGCTGCTTATTTACACCACAAAGTGCATTGTCTTTCCCTTGGGGTCGCAGGACAGGGATGGATAACCCTTCAAAACCTGTTTACCTCCTGCAGAGCTCTGTGCCCTTTGTGCCAAGGGCTGACACTTTACTCTAGAGAGAAGCTTATGTATTTTTTTGTGGATTGGTGGTATACTTCTTTCTTCTGTTAAACATGCATTTTGAGCAGGAATTGCCCCTCATAGGCATGGTGAAATAAAGCCTGTGTTCCTATACCTAAGCTGTGGGAACACAGAAATGAAAGTGTTAGTAAGAGCCGAGTTAATCCTTTGGGACACACGATATGTCTTTGATGCCTTCTAACATGCCTGTGTGTGAATAAGACACAAAAAGGGCAAAATCTTTGCTCAGTTCTTGTGGGGCTACCATAATATGTGTAATAAATCATACTTTTATACCCTAGCTTTTTGGTTGTAACAGGTGTTTTTAGCATCATGACTTTCATTTCAAAAGCTGCTATATGACTTAAACTCCTTTATCTCTATCTTTCGCACAAATCATAGAGTTTCACAGATAATAAAGCAGTTGGGCAAAAATATAAAGATTGAAGAGGTAGGGTCTCACTTCTGTACTCTTGGAAATTAACTAGGAGAAAAGAGAGGGGGCTCTGGCTTCTGTGCTACAAATTCCACCACCCATTAGCATCGTCTGTTCAAGATATGACTCAGGGCCACACATAAGTCGGATGTGCTGAGGTCTGGGGTGTCACTCAGCTTACAGAAACATCCTGCCTTGTGCATAATTAAGAGAATTTGTCTCACTGATGTAACTCAGATGAATGCCTCTGGCCACAGCCCTGAGCACACGGATTTCTGCCTCTTGCAGTGACTGGTACCAAGTACTCCACACCAAGGCAGGTGTGAGCCTTCTGCCTCACAGACACAGTGATCTGCAATGGGCAGATCTAAGCTGTGTGGGGAAACTGAGAAGATGAAAACTTAGTGATTCCTGGCTTCATTCTGCTGAGCTGCAAATATTGTACAAATATTGTAGCCAGCCTTCTTTAAAATGGATTTTTAAAGCTTTTGGATAAGATTCTTATTTACATCATTCTGATTGTGTAAAGGGACAGAATCGAGCCAAGTTTTTTAATTAACAACTCATGTAGCAGAGAATTCAGCATGAAATGCAGAAGTACTTCCTCTCTCTTCTGTTTTGGCCATGTGCAACCATAACACCACATAACATTAATGATAGTTGCATGACCATGCACCAGAGCAAAATCTCCTGGGATGTTAATTGGTTTGTAGGATTGGTGCTTGACACCCTGCTCATGTCTGTAAACTAGGATAAGGCCTGGGGCTTAGTCACATGCCATTTGTTAAATACTGGAGTTTCTTCATTTCCTTTGTTTTACTACCACTGATTAAAAATTTAGCAGTGATGCTGTGCAAAGGTGAGCCTACAGGCACCGCATTAGAGAGCTACCTTCGAAAACAAAGGCACAAAGAGAAGCTGGGGAGGAGATAGGAATGTGGACCTGGATCTTGGCAGCAGCAGAAAACACCCAAGGGAGACACAGAAAACATCTCTTGGTGGGAGGGGGATGGGGGGAAGAGAGGAATATGACAGACTTTGAAGGAGAAATGAAATAAGTGAGAAATGAGCACTGTGAGCTGACCTGCTCTGAGGGCTGAGGGCTGGGCTGGGCTTCATCCAGGGGCTGGGGCACCTCTGCTGGCCCTGCCACCTGTGGGAGGGCACTGGCTGGACACCTTCCACCAGCATGGGCCACCTTGGCCTTGAATAAGGTGGGCTGCTGGGCACTGGGCAAGGAAGAGCCTGTCCCACAGTATCATGTCCGGGGGTGAATTCATGCTATTTCCTTAAATCTCAGAGCTGTTTCAATTTCATGTAACAGGAGAAGCCTAACAGCTGGTGTAGTTTTTCACTTCAGCTGTTTCATGTGGCATCTGTGACTCAGTTTGCACCAGCAAAAATTAAGGTGAGGCCAGAATCAAACCATCCCTGTAAGCAACAGCTTCAGGTCACTCCTGAGCATCCCTGCTCTGGGGAGGGGCTCAGACTTGTTCATGCTACTACTTCTATGTCTGGCAAACACACTGAAGTAAGTTGTTACCTGCTAAGGCAAAAAGGACAAAAAAAAAAAGGGAAAAACCACAGGAAAAAAAGGGGAAGTGGGGAAGTGAAGTAGCTCAATGCTGTTATTTTGCTGTGGTGTCTGTTGTCGTCCAGTCTCCTTACTGAGAACGATGAGAGATCATAAAATTGATAATCCTCACTGGTATTTTCTCAGCAGTATTTCCTGCAGAATGCGAATGTCTCTTTTCTTGTAGGCAGATGGACAGAGCCTGCAGGATCACATTTACTGGAGAGAAACCAGCTTTGAAAAGTTTCAACAGCCGGCACGGTATCTGGTCCATCTCTATTGAAATGAGTTCATTATCATCCATTTTTTGCCAAATGCCAATCAGTTCTTAAATCACTCTTGAAATTAGGATGTTTGGAAAAAAAATCTAAAAGTCTCCACAGATATATTTTCAACATTTGCAGGAATACTTTAGAACTATTTCTCCAACAGTTGATGCTATATAATTAATGTATAAAACAAAACAGACACAACAGACCTTCCAAAAAGTGGTGAGATTTTTCATTATGTGGGTGCAGAAAGAAAGCAGCAAAAGTTCACCAATTCATTCTCCTATTCATTTGCTAATATATCACATTTCAGATAAGATGGAAATTTATTATTTTGAGACACTGATTCTCAGTAGCCATCCATTTTTTTTTTTTTTTCCAAAGGGCTACGCAAATTTTCTGCAGAGATTCTGATTTTGCACTCAGAAATTTATCATCTTCCTAGTGCTGGTCCTCTTAAACAAATGTTTGTTAACATATCATGAAGAGACTCACATTCACACTGTCATACTGTTCTACCAGATTAAGGTATTTGCATATTTTCCTGCAAAATAAACCCATTGTCACAGTGGATTGATAGGAAATAAAGAAGGCAGAAAGATGCAGATTTTAGCATGCAAGCCCATGCCTTTCACCTATTGTATAATTGGTTTGGGTTAGCTGATTAGTGAATATGATGGTTTGGCAACACAAAGTTTTGCAACTCTTTTCCATTTTAATGGTGGCAGATACACAAAATCAAGGAATGTCACCTCTTGCCATGACAAGAGCACAACAAAATCACAGACCACCAGCTTTCTAAAGCATCCTGAAACCTTGAAAAGAAAGATGACAGATACACAATGCTGTTCTGGAATGGTACGACCTGACAATTTGCCAGGAAGAAAGGAAGAAGTGAACAAATTAGAAAGGAGAAAAAGAAAAAGAAAAAGAAAAAGAAAAAGAAAAAGAAAAAGAAAAAGAAAAAGAAAAAGAAAAAGAAAAAGAAAAAGAAAAAGAAAAAGAAAAAGAAAAAGAAAAAGAAAAAGAAAAAGAAAAAGAAAAAGAAAAAGAAAAAGAAAAAGAAAAAAGCAACATGCCAATGGATACATGGCCTCCAAGTGTATTATTCCATGCAGATACTAATGAAGGGAAGACATTAAGTGTCCATGTGCTCTGTGTCCCCTCCTAGCTCATCTGTGAGTGCCCAGGTTCCATCTCCTGTTTGACAGCCATGTGGCACTTGTCACAGACACACGGGAGGCCAGGTCTAAATTCATCTGGATTTGTCCATGTGGGATCAATAACGTCACTCAGTTTTTGGGTGTATCTCTGCGCAAATACACAGAGGCATCAACCCTTCACTGATGAAAGCCAAATTTCTCCAATTTGCCCAGGCTGGCCCTTGGAGCCCAACAGCACATCTCCAGGTTAAATAACATGAACCACACATTAATGTAGGGAAAAGCTATGAAAATGCTTAAAAGGATATTGATTCTATAAGGGACACAAATGTCTGACTGAAGATGCTCCGATACACAGTTGAAATTACTATCCGGGCTACTTCAGATGCTAGGAGCATTGCCAATAGCCAGAAGTTTTGTCCCTAAATAAATGAGGTTAAAATGGACTTTTTCCCAGGTGAGCAGCCTCATGCATTTAGCTTTTTATTGGCTTCCTTCTCTGTGTTCTCTTTCTTGCTCTCTGTAATCTCTTTCTTATTCTTCTTTTCCTCTTCTTCTTCCTCACCTCTTTTTTTCTTCTTTTGGTCTCAAGCAAAATAAAAGGAGGTAAACCATTAAAAAGGAGAGAAAAGTATAAAAATCATGAGGATTTTTTTCACAGCCACCACTAAAGTTTGGAAGGAAAAAAAAAGCCCAAACATCCTCTTTTGAAATGCCTGAGAGTAAAAAAAAACCCCACTCTAACATTTGCACCAATTAATGAGAACATTTGCAATTCTGTTTAAGAGGCGTAATGCAGGTTAACATTACATCTCCGTGCTACTGGTTTTTCCAAAGTGACGATGAGAGTTTTAGTCTCTCTCCCACAAATATTTAGCAACAAGATAAAATGTTCCCCTCTCCCCGTGTTTTGCTTCCCTCAGGTGTCACAGAGTTCTCCTTTGTTTTAATCCAGCGCTACCTGCACCCAGCTCGTGGCAGGCTAGCT
Organism: Hylia prasina; assembly: GCA_013397195.1. Classification (NCBI taxonomy): domain Eukaryota; kingdom Metazoa; phylum Chordata; class Aves; order Passeriformes; family Sylviidae; genus Hylia; species Hylia prasina. The sequence continues at coordinate 470,322 of VYXD01003151.1, forward strand.
CTGTGCCATCTACAGTGTCATCTCACTTCCTAGTCTGTGCTAATAAGGGACATTTAGGAGCGGCTCCGGCTCCGGCACCGCATTAATGAAGCACTAACATTTGTTAGGAGAGAGATTCAGCGATGTTGACAAGTGACTTTGCTGATCAGAGGAGCGCAGTTGGGTTGGAAGGAACCTGTGTTCTTGAAATGTGGGAGGTGAATTATCTCAGTATTCAAAAAAATAAACAGAGACAAGTTTGATGAGTTTAAATTCACAGAAGAGCTTTTTAATATTTCCTGAGGTTCTAATCAAAGAAGCATCTTAACTGGTCCCAAAGGGAAATGAAAGATGAAAGGAGCTGACACTGATGCCCACTCTACCTTGCCTGGCTGCTACCGGGGTTTTTTCTTTATTCTTTTTTTGCTTGTTACTAAAAATATCTCAGCGGATAAGAATTAACAGTAGGATATTAATGCAAAGTCACAAACAAAAATCCATCGCAAAATGTAGCATACCTTTAAAATTTTAACATCCAGTAAATTTAAATCGAGAAAATTGACATAGATCGGATGAAAGAAGATACAGCACCTCTAGCTTATGCCAACTAAAAATAAGAATTATTAATGAAGCTAGGCTTTCTTCTGCTGTGCACATTAATTATTTATGATAATAATACTCCGCACTGCCATATTAAAGAATTTTCTTCATCCAGCTTCCCAGAAAACTCCATCTTCTGAAACCCTCAACATGTTAAAAAACACAAAAGAATGAATTCCTTTCAGTGTATTTATTATAGTGGAAGATGAATATAGTCTTGGGTTATTAAACTGGAATGAAAAACACATCTTATTAGAACTTACATGGTGATTTTTATTCTCACTAGTTTCATATAAACTTAATGATGCAGACTGCATTTTTATGCTCATCTATTTTAAAATGGTGCCTGGAGCAAAAGAAGCTTCCATTAATGCCAGTTTGGTATTTCAAATACAATTTGATGTAATTTACTTCAAATATATGTGAACAGAGAAGGATAATGTTGAGAGTATTTGCTGGATTCAGATCTGGGTTAGCTCATGGCAGTGATTTGTTAAAACAAGTTTTATGAAACAGAAGAAAAAAAGAAAAGGAAAATGAAACTGTTTTTCAAAATATATGGTAATATTAATATCTTTATAAAGATTTGGGGGGAATTTATTTTAAATTGTCAGCATTTAAATAATCAGTTATGAAAATAACATTATTACTATTATTATCATTATTATTATTATTATTTAGAAATCAACAACAAATGAAACTCATTTAATAAGAGTGTTGGACCACATTTTTTTAGAGCTGTTTTATTTGTTGTGATCAATCTAAAATAGACTATGACAGATTTTTGTATGTATATCCATTCATTTATTTCCAATCCAATTTTCATGTAACTGTATCTTTTGTTTTTCTTTTAGCAGAGACACTTGTACTTGAAAGCACACAGAAGCATCTGTGGAATGTGGGCTGTGGCAGGGGCAGGGGTCTCATGCAAGGAGAGGAGTTTTTACAGCCAAGGGATGCCTGGACAAAAAAATACAATTCATGGTAAAAAAATGTATGCTTGAAAATGGTAAAGGTCTGTATGTGTGAATGTAATATCATACTATAAATTCACACTGTGTTATCTGCATCTACACAGAGCATCACACTTCCAGTGTATCTTGCTGTGTCAAGGGACAGCATTCTGAAGCAGAAAACATTGCAGCAGGTGCAAGGTGCTGGTTCTGCTTTCCTCCTGCAGCTGGGATGCCCTGGCAGGGGTTTGCATCCCCTGCTACATTGGGACACCCACCATTCCACAAGCAAGGAGAAAACACAGTTATTGCCTCCCTGCTTTTATTGCATTTCTGCCTGTGTTTTTTTCTTTTTTGTTTTTTTCTCTTTCAGGGGTTTGCAGGGAGGGAGGGTAAGAGATCGAGTAAGTGGCTTAAGGGTAAGATTATAAAAGCATTGGTGAGATGTAGGCACATGACCCCTGTGAGGAGACTTTATGCCTGGTTCCTCTAGGGCATTTGTTAAGGCTTACTCCTCCTTATGAATTTCCTGAACCTCTTTCACACTCTGTCCTTCTGAAGATAAATGCTACCCTTGCCAGAGCCCATGGCATTGTAGCCTGTCAGCAGGTGGTCACAGCTCTACCCTCTTCTCATGGCTGTGCTGTAGAAAGCCCTTGAAAATTTAGGCAGCACCAGTTGCCCTGAGTGAGGCTTCTGGGAATGCTGGTGAACAGCACCAGTGATGGACAGGCATCCCCTGTAGGGCAGCGCCCCTGAACGAGGGGCTCCACAGTGCAGGGTGGCTGGGGAAGACAACCCACCACCTCTCTTCTGCTTGGGGGGCTGAAGAGAGCCTGGCCCAGAAAAAGGGCCCTTGTCCCAGGTGGGTGAGAGCCCTTTCTGGTTTATTTCTGTGAAGTAAATAATTAAGGACATTTGTAAAGGAATCCAATGAAAAAGTATTCCTAATTGATTTTTAGGCAAGGATTGGACAAAGAACGGTTTCTGGAAGAAATGTGTCGCAACATCATCTCTTAAAGCAACAACAGCTTTATGAATGTGTTCATAAGTTTCGGCATTCACATAGAAATTGTTATAAGCAAAATTAATGCCTAAGAAAATTAATGAGCATATTTAGTGTTTAGTAATAGATTCTGTTTCCTCTGTCTGGGACAATGAAAAGAACACTGCACGTGGCCTCATGAGTTATACCCTTACAATGATTTTAAAAATCATCAGCATTTCAAAGCTACATGTTGGAATATTTTTTTCTTAAATTCATATGTTAATGCTTTAAAACCAGCCAACCCCATCACCTCAAATGCAAATCTTCATTTGTGCAGTTCTTTGTTCTGACAATGGCAGAGGCTTGGCCTGTGCTAGAGAGATGTTTAGTGTACACTGGAGAGAGGCGTTAAGATAAATCATGCTATTAAAAAATAAAAATACCAACTCCTTGTTTAGTTTGAGATTTCATTTTTGTGGAAACTGTACCCATTTGGACCCAGGGGTGCCCCTCATGAGTCAGTGACAGCACGTACAGGCAAGGAGCACGGGAGGAATCGTGTGCTGGGTCCTGTCCTCTGTTCACTTGTGTTCCTGACAGTGAGGGCAGTTCCTGGATCAACAAATAACCACTGAAGTGTGACAGATTTTCTGAATTCAGTGATTACAGAGTCTTCAAAGTCAAAAGGAGATCACAGCTTGGGTGAAAATGCTGGTGGAGGTCAGCTGTATTAAAAGCGATTATGTGTTAGTACCTCACAGCTCTTGCTCAAAAACCAGGTAGTCAGCTAGAGGGATATTTTGACCTTTTCCACTCTCCATCTCTGTTTCTGATAAAACAAACAGGATGACCTCTGCAGCACACGCTTCTCAAACTGGTATTAGACTGACACAGATATTGAAAGCATGAGACCTCTCCTTTCATCTTTTCTGAAATGGTCAGGTTTGAGATTTTTACTGGAGAAAACCTTCCCTAGAGTCAACCTGAGCTCACCATCACTACTATATCTGATATTTAGAAAACACTTACTCACATAGGGCAGACTAATAAGTATTTTGAGCTACCTTTCAGCTATCAATGAGTTTCACTTCAGATATTTGGGTCCCAAAACAGGTACAGCACCTGCAAGATGTTTTTTGTTGATTTGCTTTGGGGTTTTTTTGACAAACAGGAAAGGAAAGAAAAAAAATCAAATAAAACACTGCATTCATGAAAATAGCCCAGCACTGTTTCACCATAAATCAGCCTATTGCTGACTAGATCTGAAATGTAATGGATCAATGTCTCAGCTGACAGAAATTAACTTCACCACACTGTCTCACAAGCTAAGGTTCTGGTGTAATGTCTTTGCCAACATCATAAACACTTGCTGGGTGTTTCCAGTACACTCAGCAGCTAGCACCTGCTGGGCCACAGAGCAAAACAAACCCACTGGCACTCAATTCATTTCCGGAAAAATCAAGGCAATAGGAAAGAAAACAAAAAAGCCATGTAGCCTGTACATAAATAAATAATATTCAGCCTTACTTTGTCTGTAATTAATAAAAGGAATGCTCTACAAAGCATCCACACACAAATGACGTTATCATTCAGTACGCTTTTCTCGCTTTCTCTGATTCTATGCATTGTCCCAACCTTCCAACAAACAGCTCCATTGCCCACCAGGCTGGTTGCAGCAGGTGCATGAGCAGTTGCTCAGTCCCATATTGATGCTTCTGTCCCCTGGAAGGTGCCAACCACATCTCAGGCTGGCATGGAGATAAGAGGTATAAGAGACTTTATGCACCAGGGTTTTCTGGGGTTGAAATATGCTGGAGACTCATATCCATAAGTGAAGATCAGTTCTGCACTCTGGACCCATCTTCACTTTTTCCATCTCCTCTTCCCTAGCTGTGATGTTGGCAAATGAACTGGAGAGCAGAGGGCAATTGCCCTTGAGCCTTAACAAATGCAAAATATGGAAAAAGTTGAAACTTATGGCACTTCCTTCTGCATGTAAAGTTAAACCCCCTACAATGAAGGGATGGGGTGACATTTGGGTATTGGAATACGGGTAGAAGTCTCTTCTTCCTTCCTGGAAGATAAGCAAAGTGAGAAGTAGGTGAAGTGAGAAGTAGCAACATATCACTGGCAATTTATGGCACTTGAAGGAAAAATCTAATCTGTGATTTACTCATTTAAGTGCAATTTCAGTTCAGCTACAATGGCATGACCTTCTTGCTGATAGTTATATATTGCATGTGGCATACACAGAATGAACCTCTTGCATATGTAGAAATGGGTTAAAAAATGAATGGTCTGTCCACCCTACTTTACTACTGCTGTGATTTAGTAAAAGACTAGTTGCTGTCAGATCCAGTAATTTGAGTCTCATCTTACATCGAAGTATATATGCTGATGAAAAGCTGCTTTAGCAGCAGAGAGACTGCTAATTGTTTGATTATACAGGTCTTCACATTAATGAAGCACTATTCCATGGATTTGGAGCATGGCGTGCAACCAAATTACCACCCCAGCACTCAAGCTGTGAAATCTGATTATTCATTAGCCAGTCTGTGAGTGGTACAAACATCTTTTCTTTTTTCAAACCGTCAAAGGAGACGGACTGCTTTTTTTTTT